>CANXYC010711451.1:0-10158 GCA_948193065.1 Aleurites moluccanus
GAAAATGAGCCAAACCCTTTCTTTGGGTCTATTATTGATATATACCATTATTTAAGTCCTATTTGAGACTTATTTTAGTATATTTATGCTAAATGAGACATTTGCATATAATATGTTATAACAGGACTACTTTGATGGTGTTGAAATAATCCATCGGCTGTGTTCACATATATATGATTTGGACTCTGCTAGGAAGGGTAAGTATATTTCCTATACCATGGTTAATTAGGGGAGATGTGATGAAATGAAGTTATAGTATGATATATGACATGTTATAGGCTCCTGTTATATTATATGCATTATGATCCATGCTATGTATTTTATCATGCTATCACCAGCATTTCTATTTACAAATCATTAATGGATAGATGTGACTGTCATGAATATTATTGCATACTTATATATATAGAATGACTCACTGAGTATATTGTTATACTCACCCTTTTCAGTGGTTATATGATTTCAGAACCTTAGTGAGGGAGTCATCCATTGGCTACACCATCTCCAGCCTTGGATCAGATGTATATATTGAGGTCACTCTTATGTATAGAGTTCCTTGGTATATAGTGGATAGAGGTTTGAGTTGACTTAAGTAAAATGTTAAAATGATCAAATGGTAAAATGATATGACATGGATATGTATATATTGTACATATATATGATATATGAACTTGAGATGATATGTATATGCAATATGATATGAATGGAAATATTGAAGTGCATTTTGAGTTGCAATTGATCAATGGAGGATATAAGGGGATGTATGTTATATTGGGAATGCATATTTATATGTTTTGCGGATAGCTTAAGTTAGAGTTACAAAGGAAACTCTGTCAGTTTTTCTGCATGAATGTTATGATGTTTTAAAAAAAACATTATCACCTAAATGTATCATAGGTTAAGTTATGAATATAAAAGTAAAAGCATGGGTTCTTTAAGGTACTGGTGGCATAGGCATTACCCGTACCCTAGGACCGTCATAGTCTAAAGTTAGGCTGTGACATCTAATTGCTCTTGTAGCTTCAAAAGACAAAGATAAAGAAGAAAAGCCATTGGATTATTCCTTTTTCTTATGTTAGAGTGGAAGGTTAAGTTTTTGGAGCTAGAATTGTAAAGGTGAGTATGTATATATGTCATTTTACTTGAAATTGAATCCAAATGATATTTGTTAATGTTTCATTGCTTTGAATCCTTGAATGATTGGACCCTAATTATTGGATGAGTGCTTATTGTAACATTGAAAATGATTGACTATAGAAATTCTTTTCAATGCCAATTGTGAACCTTGAATTGGATCCGAACCTAATATGCTAATAACAGGCTTACTCACCTGATAGAGTAGGATAACAATTGTATCGGGCGTTATGCACAATGAGATTATACATAAGACCCTAACTGGGAGGGATGTTCTCATCCATACAGTCTGATTAGCTATATGATTGATAAGGATGATACCAATTGTAGCCTCTGCTTCTATATATAGATTGGAAATATGTCATTATTGCAAACCATCCATTGCTATTCCTTTTGATCAATTAAAAATATTTGGAATATTGATTGTATCGTTAACCATTATTTCATTACTTTGTTGCTATACATTTCCAATGGCTAATTTGTTTGATTATCTTTATTTTTCATTTATTTTATAACTTTTATTTACTGAGCTAATTACTTCCTTTGTGAACTACTTTTCCAAACTTAGCTTCACAAATGAAGTGACATATATAAATTACTCACTGAGAGTTATCTCACCCTTTAACGGTTTAATATTTTCAGGGTATCGATAGATTAGTGAAGTTCCAGCTTCCGCCTGTCTTCTGCTGTGGACCAATCATATCTAAGTATAGTCTTCATTTTTTTTTGAGTTTTGGATCTTAGATGCTCCATGGTTTATAAAGAATTAAGTAATAGTTGGTTATGTAAATAATGTTAAATACTAAACAAATGATGATTACTAGTTATATATATATGTTGGTAATAACCTAATAAATATAATTAGTATTGATAATGCAAATAATGACTTGGGATTTATCAAAGTTTTATAGATGAAAAATTTGCTTATGAAGTTGAGGGTATAAGGATGAGATTATTGGAAGTGTAATCTTTTATGTAGGTTGTGTATTGAAATTTGTTGAAGAGAGGTACTTGGTCTTGGGTAATAGGTGTACAAACAAAGGAAATTTTACTAAAATTTTTTTCTGTAAAATTATTAATTGGGATTCTACGGGATTAGGTGGCCGTTCGCCTTCCCATTCCCTAGGACCGTCATATATCCTGAAGTGGGGGATGTGATGTTGACTTTGTAATGATTTTGATGATGTAATTTAAACCAAAACAGAGTGTTAATTGCATAATATATTTGAGTTACAAATGATTCTTTAACTTGTGTTTAAGTGTTTATTTAAAAAGAGGGATTCATGCCCGTGAATATGTTTAATGCCTATGAACGGAATCAAGTCAAAATAAGAAATTTACTCAGAAAGAATTTTCAAGCCTATCTGGAGTGTGCTTAAAGTCACTCACGAAGGGACTAATCAAGTCAAGGATACAAAAGTCAACATGCTTCTCACCGAATTTGAAACTTCAAAATGAAGAATGATGAGAAGATTGCTGAAATGTACAAGAGATTCACAACTATTGTGAATAACTTAAAAGGACTAGATAAAGCTTTTACTCAAAAGAAATTGATTACTGAGATTTTAAGGTCTCTATCAGTAAGATTCAATTCCAAGGTAGACGCAATTGAAGAATCAAAGAACGTGAATTCTTTGACTCTTGAAGAATCGGTTGGCAATCTTATGACCTTCGAATTAAAGCTTCAAAATAGAGAAGCCTTAAGCGAAGAAGAAGATAAGCCAACAAAGAAAGAGAAATGAATTGCCTTAAAATCAACACTAGAGAAGAGTGAAGGCACTTCTAGTGAAGAAGATGAAGACATTGCAATGTTAATAAGAAAATTTAGAAAATTCCTTTCCAAGAATAGATTCAAGAGGAGAAACTTCAAAGAAAGAATCAAGAAAGGAGAAGAAGGAGAAATAATTTGCTTTGAATGTAGAAAACCAGGGCACATCAAAACCGATTGTCCAAACCTCAAGAACAAGAAGAAGAAGGAAAAAGGGTCAGTGAAATTCAAGAAGAAAAAAAAGCATATGCAGCTTGGAGTGGAAGTGATACATCAAGCGATAAAGAGTCAACTGAAGAAGAAGAAGAAGAAGAAGAAGAAGAATAGGTTAACTCGTGTTTCATGGCTATGGAAGATGAAACAATTGAAGATGAAGAACTCCTTGAGGTAATCCCTAAATCTTTTACTTTTCATGAGTTAAAAATTGCTTTTGATGAACTTATGAAAGATTTTTTGCTAATTTCTAAAGAAAACAAAGTTTTAAAGAAAAATTTAAGTAAATTGAGTCTTGAATATGAGAAAACTAATGATAAAGTTGTTGTTGAGAAGGAAGAAGAACTCTCAACTCAAATCATCAATTTACAAAATGATTTTTCAAAACTCTTAAGTGAGAATGAGAAAATCAAGAGAGAATTAAAAGACTAATGAACTTTTAAACAAGTTCATACTTGGGAGCAAGACTCTTAAAAACATCATTAACTCACAAAGAGCTTTTTATGATAAGGCTGGATTAGGATACAACACTAATCTTAAAGTCAAGAAGGTAAACACCTTCTTTGAAAAGAAAGTGTTAGATCCTAAAAGGATGGTCAAATGTACTTATTGCAAATATTTTGGCCACACTACACAAAGATGTCCTATTAAATATAGGAAATCTTACTCTATCAAGGAGATATAAATTCCAAAAGGATCAATCCAAATTGATAAGGATGTAAGGATTGTTAAATAAGCTAACATATATGGACCCAAAGGGATTTGGGTACCAAAGAAAGGATAAATCATACATTGTGTTATAGGTGCAAGTAATCAAGAAAGACAAATGGATCATAGATAGTGGCTACTCAAGACACATGACAGGAGACAAATCAAAATTCAAGGAACTCAACTTCAAAAGTGGAAATGTTAGTTTTGGTGACAACTCCAAAGGCAAAATCATTGATATCGGTTCTATCGGCAATGATGATGTATCTCTATCCAAATTTTTATTTGTTGATAATTTGAAACGTAATCTTCTTAGCATTAGTCAATTATGTGATAGAGGATGTAAAGTTATCTTTGAATCTCTTTCATGTAAAGTAGTAAACATCAAATCAAATAAGATAGCTTTCATGGAATATCGCCAATGCAATGTATATTATGTGGATTTAAATAATGCATCTCAACTAAATCTTTGTTTATTTACATCTAAAAATGAAGACTCATCCTTATGGCATAGAAGACTTAGACATGCTAGTATGGATATAATTTCCAAATTAATCCAAACAGAAGCAAATCGAGAACAAATCAAAAGGAATCGAGACCTAATTAAAAGGAACCGAGACCTAGTAAAAAGAAATCGAGACCTAATCCATAAATCAAACATAACATCTAGATCAAATCTTATTGTCTAAAGACATTATAAACAAAGTATAATAATATAAATCAGAGCAGAGTCAGAAATCATACTCAGATATTACAAACAGATGAGAATCAGAGAAATACTCAGAGAATCATGCAATACGGAGCTACGGTATTACATTATTGCCTCCAAAAAGAAAATTCAGCCTTGAATTTATAAACTTACCATAAGTATGAAATAGTTAAGGATACTTAGTTTGCATATTAAGTTCACTCTCCCAAGTACATTCTTACATCGATTGGTTTCTCCAAAAAACTTTAATCATAGATATATCCTTATTTCGGAGTCTGTCACGACCCAACCTGGGAACCGCGACGGTCCTAGGGTGTGGGTATTGCCTAAGCTACCAGTACCACGAAGAACCTAATTATCTATATGACATGGCAAGCAATTCACATAATCAATTCAAATTTAATTTAATATTTCTAATGAAATTTCGATAGCATCTCCTTTAATATGAGACTATACCCCGCTGTAAAAATGCAAACAACACTCCCAATATAACTTTATTATCAATATATATATATATATATATATCAAACCATACACATCCATAGCATAGTCTTTATGTAAAACTAAAAGAAATACAAACACACATATTTATATCTCTACTTAGGTTACAGTACCATGGAATCTCTAATAATATACAAATATTTACATATACTGATTAAGACCCGAGTATTACATGATATAAGTAGCAAAATTCTAAGGCGAGGATAGATAGTGCCAATGGAATTCGAGTCTCACTGCGGCCTTGAAAAACAATGGCAACTACGGGGGTGAGTATAAAAATACTCAATGAATCTATATATATAAAAATGCAGTAAACGTTCATAATACCATGATCACTCACAAATGACCTATAGAAATAATATAAGATGGAAAATATGGGGTGAAACAAGTTTCCATATGAATATCTAGTGTATGAGTCAACTCTCATATGATATAACAAGATTGAGTCCAATAAAAAGTGTAATCGTACTGTAATAGCACAATCGTGCATAATCCAATGTACGTAAGGGAGATCAATCCTTACGGATAGAGAATATAACACCCCTCCCTAGCAAGGGTCCAATGAATACCAGTGTGCACATAGTCGATGGAATTATCCACTACACCATCGAGGTAGCCCTGTTATAATACCATATGGGTGTGTCTCAACAGAAAAATAAAAATAGCATAAATTCAACTCATATAGGGGTGGAACAATCCAATATATAACCATAATAAATAATGGAACAAGTTTGGGTCAAGTGATAAAAATGACAGGCCGACCCAATTGCGCTGCCGCAATTGGCACTCGCCGTTACGGGTCCGTTTTGGGATTTTTGAGTAGTTTCTGGTTAACTATGCTATCAATGGATTCAAGTGGACTATAAGGTACCATTTTAAAGTTTAGGGAAAAACTAGATGATTGGACTAAGTGGGGGTTCATTTGTCCTTTTAGATTTCATTTTATAGTAAGTCAAAGTTTAGGTCGTTTTAAGTCATTTCGGTAGGCTTATTTAGGGGTAAAAATGCACTGTAAGTACTTTATGATATCAAGTATTGGTTTATCATTCCAAATAATATTTTATATAATATATGATGAAAATCATGCATAATTATATATATAAACTCACCTTAAATGCAAAAAGTCCACTTTAACCCTCAATGCACGACTCGTAGGCCCTAACTGGCCCGCCGCCCGCCGCTCGACACTTCCAGCTAGAGTACCTGAATGCTCACCTATTTCCATATATAACACTCCGGTAAGACTTAAAAACATTACAAAACACCTTATTCACATCAAAAGACATCAACCATATACAATATACATGACAATACACAATTAACACTTTTTCAATCCTTTATGTATCAAACACATTTCTATCACTATATTTCACTTACATTTCATATATTCATCACTATCATACCAAGTTAAGAACTTATACACACCTAGTTCAACATTCCATATCATACATACACCTAATTACAAATTTACTTTCTAAGTAACTTATATCAAACATCACTTTTATATCTAAACTTATACATTTACATTTCATACACCATATATCCATATTCAAACCCTTCCTTCTCAATTGCTTCAACCTAACCCATTAAACCTATAAACTAAACATGGTTTGACCTAGTTAGAATTTCCTCTATTCCTTTATTTTTTAACACCAATCATTCAAACAATGTAAATACACAACAAATGTATAACATTTAAGCATTCCAACCTATTAAACACCAAAGTATCAATCCTTCTTCAAGCAACATAGCATTCGGCCAACCTAGATAATCAATCAAATGGATTTATTTTCATCAAATGGCTACTAATTCATCACAAACACATCAAATACATCACATTTGAACCAAAACTCCATCAAAATAACACATTTAAATCTTACCTCTTCCAAGTTAGGGTTTTTACCAAGTTTTTGATTTTCTTCCAACCTAAACACATATTTGATATAAATTACTATCAAGGAACATCTAAAGATCAAAATTGAACCAAAAGAATGGTAAAAACACTTACTTTTTCAATAGTTCTTTGAAATATTCCAAGCTTTGATTGATCACTTTTTCTTGATTTTTCTTTGATTCTAAGGTTAGAATTGTGTTTAGGATGATAGAATTAATTAGTTTGGATCAAGAAATGAAAGAAAACAACTTGGTATGATGAAGAACAAGGATGGCGGAAACTAGCTTAAGGGAGAAAGAGAAAGTTTGTATGAAAATGGCTAAGGTTGAAGAAGAGATGTGAAAAATCAAGTTAATAATTCTATACATTGATTCTATAGTAAAGAATATGCAACCTAACTTACTAACCATTTAATTCTTGATCTTTCCATCCAATGGTTTGATTTAGGTTAACTTAAAATGGCTACCATACACTTGCATACACCATATAAGTCCATATACCTTAGGAAAAGACTATACTACCCCTAGTTCAAATTCGATTTCTTTTTAGTTAACCTTTCCTGTAATTATTTTCTACCGGCTTAAATCTTCCAACCTTAATTCATATGACTATTACACCTCTACTTTCATGTCCTAATATTCTTTTTTAACATCAAATATAATGTTAATTTCCACTAAAAACTTAAAGGGTGTGAAATGACAATTTTGCCCATAGTTCACCAAAAATCTAATTTCAGCCAATTGCTTCCTAACAGACTTTAAACTTCCTCTACTCATACAAACACATCATAAAACATGCACATGTCAAATTCAAACATAAACATATAGTAAATCACAACAATCAAGTCAAGTCAAAATTTCCAAGGTTGCCCTTTGTGGTTCAAGTTCTAGGTTTTGACTAAGGTGTTACATTTTACCCCCTACAAATAAATTCGTCCTCGAATTTACTTTAAGGTTATAGGGTGAAATAAAAACCAGACACATGAAATAGGTGTAGATACTTGTGTCTCATCTCAGCCTCACTCTCCTAAGTATACTCTTCTACACTTCTGTTGCGCCAAAGTATTTTAACCATTAGTATGCTCTTATTATGAAGTTGTCTAATTTTATGATCCACAATCTGTACTGGTACTTCTTCAAATGACAATGCCTCATCAATTTAAATATCTTGGGGTTGAAGTACATGGGATGGATCTAGATCATACTTCTATAGCATAGAAATGTGAAACACCGGATGTACGTGACCCATATTAGGTGGAAGTGCTAGTCTGTATGATACATTACCAACTCGATCCAAAATTTCAAAGGGTCCAATATACCTTGGTGACAACTTGCATTTCTTTCCAAATCTCATCACTCTTTTCATGGGAGAGATCTTTAGAAATACATGGTCACCCACTGCAAACTGTACATCTTTTCTTCTTGGATCTGCATAACTCTTCTGTCTGCTGAAAGCAGTCTTTATCCTTTCCTGTATAATAAGAACTTTCTCTATTATTTCTCTGATCAGATCTTGCCCCTCTAATTGCTTTTCACCTATTTCCACCCAACATATAGGTGATCTGCATTTCCTGCCGTACAAAGCCTCATATGGTGCCATCCCAATGGTAGAATGGTAGCTATTATTATAGGCAAACTCTATGTCAAGACCCAAACCAGGGAGCCGCAACAGTCCAAGGATACTGGATTCACCTGTGGCTACAAGTACCTCGATGAACCCCTAATACAATTTAGCTTATACATCAAACACAGGTTCCATGCCTTTAGGTTACATTTGGTCTATTTCTTATACTCATAAACCTTATCCATACTAATAATTCATATAACACACAAGTTCATTCATGTTAAATCCCATACACATACATTATGTCAATGTTTTGCCAAAAATCCGGCAGAGTTTCCTCTGTATTTTTAACATGCCAACTTACCATTTATCAATTAAACACTTCCAAATATCATTTCTCAACTCAACTCCATCTCTACATCATCAACTCATTCATATTTCTCAATTCACAACATAAACTATCATAATTATCATACCTGCCTTAATACCAAACTAGGCAACTATATCAACATACACACCTAGATAAATACATACATATCAATCTAAATACTCATACTTTAAATTACAGTACCATGGAGCTACTAGACAAAATTTGGATAAAAGATTAACTTATAATATTTACATATATATGTCAAAATGTCCACGGCGAAGTAAGAGTAGCCTGTGGAACTCGGACCTCTCCGACACCTGAAAAGATTTAAAACTGCGGGGGTGAGTATAAAATACTCAGTACGTAGTTATATACAAAAATGCATGAAAACTTTATACCATTGAAGTTGAACCGGAACCTGAAATGGTTAGAAGCAATATAACAAGGGATAGAATAAATAATACTGAAAATATGTGGTAACAAGTGATGAACTATAAGTATAGCATATGAAATGTTCAAAATATGGTGATCGATAATAATATGTAGTATGAGTCACATCGTATATGATATAACAGGTAAATAGGGCCAAATATGTCAAGTATGCACAATCGTGCTAACAAGTATATATATTGCGCAATGGCGCATAACAAGTAATTACGTAAGAGTGATCGACTCTTAAGACTAGAGAATATAACTCCCCTCCCTAGTAAGGGTCAAATAAGAAAACAGTGTGCACACGGTCGACGGAAAATCCCACTACACCGTCGAAGTAGCCCTGTTATGATATCATATGCAAAAGTCTCATATAATGGGTATAGGTTCACAAATATAGCTCAATTTTACATATAATAACTCATTTTCATGTCACAAGTACCATATAGGTATGTTGGCCAAAGTTAAGAAATGGGCCCGCCGGGCCCAATTTCGCTAGCGCAAATGGCATGTCAAATTACGGGTCCATTTTAGGATTTTTGAGGAGTTTATGGTTCTCTATATTACAAACATATTTAGGTGGATTATTTGGTATCAATTTGAATCTTAGAGATAGGGGAAAGGATTGGGCCAGGGATCGGGTCAAAATACTTTTTAGATTTCAAATTATATCAATCGGAAGTTTAAGACAGTTAAGGTCAGTTCGGTGGTTCATTTTTGGTGCCAATTGGACATTTCAAATGAAATTAGGATTTTTATGAATCAAATCATTTCAAATGCATATGATATGCCATATGATGCTTAAATGCAATAATTGTATATAAAAACTTACTTCCAAAACTTAGCTAAGGCACGTAGCTCCTAGC
>CANXYC010711469.1:0-18517 GCA_948193065.1 Aleurites moluccanus
ATTTAGGCAAGTAAACACATATAGGATCATTATCCTTAACAAAGGAACATTATAGTATAGGAAAAATGCCACAAAATTCATTTAAGATACAAGTTCAAAATATGTCAAGAAGACACATTTACACTGGTGACAAAGAAAGTCACCCATTTTAACAAATTTGGTAACAATTGGATTCTTAAGGAAATTAACAAAGGTCATTTCATCCAGCACTTGGTGTGCACCACTTTAGGACTAAATAAATATAGTTTTAGGACATATTGATCAAAAGTCAAAGTTCACAATTCAAGCCCCAATGGCAACAAACACAAAGGTATTATCAAACAGGGTTTATATACATTAGTAAACAACATAATTGGAACTTGAATTCAAGGAAAATTCAACGGAAACTCAAATGAAACACTTTGGAAAAAAATTTGCTGGAATTTAAATGGATTCAAATTGATCAAAGAAAGGTTTAAATATGCATAATAATATATATATATAACTCACTAGAACCGACGAATCGATCGTTTACGCGATAAAATGTCGATTTGCCTATAACAAGCAAAAGCACTATTCTTTGGTTTCCTTCGATTCTACAATCAATTTTACCACATATTTAGACTTAAATGGATGCTAACTAACATATTTAAACATTAATTAGAATTATGGAATCCTATACAAAAAATCCATTTCAAACATAAACCTAGTTTTAGGTTTTCTCTAATTTCGATCCAATCTTGAAATCTATCGATATAATCATGTTTATAATCACTTATATAGATTAAATGAATCAAAATAATGAAAAAAAAATCATCCTCACCTGAATTCTAGGTGTGGCCGAAATTTAGATTGAATGGTTCTTCAATTACTAGCTTGAATTTCTTAGAATTTTCGATAGAAACTAGCTTAATCGGTAGTTTAACCGAGTTTTCTATTGATTTTGCTTGAAGTTTGGATAAAATTGGTGGAGTTTTGGAGAACGAGGGGACTTGACTATAACAATGGAGGAAGGAGGAGAATTTTTTGATTTTTGGAGAATTAGATGGCTATTTATATTAATTATCTTTCAGCTAATTCGATTTTTACCTCGACACTTCTCGTATTTGCATTTTGAACCCGAAACTTATAACTATTTATATTTTTGTCCCATTTCAATTCTGAAATAATATTTCTTATATTTATCTAGCTTATGAGTCTAATGGTAATACTAAAAATTTAAATTCTGAACCCATTCGTTAATCAAAATGTCAATGTGCTTACCTATCCACTAGGTCAATTTTTAGTGATTTGTCAAATCACGTAAGTATAATGTTCTAATGTCTAAATTAACTTTATTTATGCTTAAACAACATATATTCAAGGTTATATAAATGAAATTTGAGGGTGTTACACAGAGCTTCCTCTTCGACAGGGTAGTGGGTAAATACCATTGATGATGTGCATATTGTATACTGGATGCCCTAGCTGGGAAGGGTTAACTGTCCTAGCCATAAGACCTAATAAGTCTTATGTTTAGTGATATGTTATTGATATATAATATATGAGTTTCATGGCCCATCAACTGTCTTATCTACATGACATGAGCTTCTTTGACTTATTCATTGATCTTACAGTCTTTTACTGTATTCTGATTTCTTATTCTGTTACTAGTGTTCAAATTAATATTTATTGATCATCTGCCTATTATTTATTAATATCCTAGCCATTTCTTTTGGTCGAGGCATATTAGATTCACTGAGTATTTTATACTCATCCTTTCATTTGTTTCCCTTTCCAAGTGCAGATTGAGTAGCAGATTCCTGACTGTTGTTTCTCAAGGAATTCTATAGTGTCTATAATAGCAGTATAATTATTTTTGACACTATATTCATGTAAATATTTTAGTTGCTCCATGGTCTGTATAATGACATAGTTATACTTTAGAAATGTATATTATGGCATAATATGGAGTTTAATTAATGTTACGGCATGAGATGATGGTAATTACAACCAATTGTAGAATGAGTTATAAACATATTACAGAATGGATAATAACTGAGTAATTGGTTAATAATTTGATAGTTAATGATTTAAGTATGATGATAGTATGCAATACTGGGTTCTACAGATACTGGTCGCCTCTGGCATCTCCCATATTCTAGGACCATCGCATTCCGAAATTGGGACGTGACACTATAAAAAACCCGTAAAACGCCTAAACATAACTTATGGCAAACAACAAAACAACACCTATATCCATCCTCATTCCATATCATAATCATCATCAACCTGTTATATCAACCTATGATATAGTCATAAAAAATATATTCACTTGTTCATAGTGGATCAAAGGCAAATGATATCCTTTATCCAAAATAAACAAGTGATAACCCAACATAATTCATCAAATATAATTACAGACCATTTAGAATATTATGGAGCTCTAAGAGTATTACATCCCAAATTAGTAATTTAATGTCCAAAATAATCAGAGTTTGTGCTTGAACTAGCTTATTAGAGGAAGGACTCAAGAAGTTTTATCCTCGATCTCTGGACCAATAATTATAGCACCTGAAAATTATAATAAAAGGAAGGTGAGCCTTCAACTCAATGAATTATGACATTGTCTTACTTGTGGTTCAGAAACAATGCGGAGGTTTGAAAACAATGTTTGTATATAAGCACAATTAGAATAAATAGAAGAGTTTTTATCACAATGGTAAAAATATAATAATATAAATACTTACATAGAATAGAATAATAGGTCAGAGGATGACTGCAAGAAAAGGCATATCACAAATGTATGTATAAGGTAAAGCAATGTAAATGTCAGAACAATAAAGAAACAAAAGAGGAGACTGACGACATCTATATAGAATAAGAGTACTACTGTCTCCATACAAGTACATGTGCTTACGGTAACATATGCCTAGAGAAATTTTATCCCTTCTAGGAAGGACCTTATACATAAAACTCTATCAGTTGAGTCACTGGTGTACACAGTCTCATGATTTACCCCTTATAGGTAAGGTGTTCTAACAATTACAATACTTGGTTCATAATTTATTATTAGGTGTAATTGAAAGATAGTCAACTATTGTCTTTAACAAAGGCAGTAAGTAGTTATACAAATTAAATATTATAATTGAACAGAGGATTAGGTTCAAAAGAAAGTTTAATGGCTCAATCAGTGTAATGGAAGTATAGACAATATATATATATATATATATATATATATATATATATATATAAAGGGTTACATTATCTCAAGGTATGGTAATAAGGACAAAAGATCAATTTCAAATGAATCTTGGCCATATAACTTCTAAGGAATAATAACAATCAATATTTTCAAATAATGCTCAGAATAATGTTTGGATTCAGTATAATAGAAGGAAATATATATATAATAACAATATAATGGCATATATATAGTACATATGCATAACTCACCTCCAATAAAACAAGCAATCCAATCTAAAGCTCAAAAACTCATAGTCTAGCTCGAATCAACTCATGAACACTTTATTGCTTCAAGCCTCACACAATTCAACAAATCACAAATTTATGATTTTCCTTACCTAACATCATCCATTTCAAATTCTTGTAATTATAGATTCTCTAAAGTCTACTTTAATGGTTCTTAAACTTAATTTAACCATTCCCAAAGAATTTTATGAAAAATTAGAGAAATTCATATTATTCATCATTTGCCCTAATTCTTCCAATAACTATTATTTTTAACCATAAATAAACATACATACTCCCCATAACTCATCTATTCTAACAATCCATAACCTCAAATCATAAAAAAAAATGGAGTTCTAGAGAAAATACATTTTTCTCCTCAAGAGATGATTTTAGAGAAATCTTGAGTTTTGGAGGATTTAATGGACTTCATATAGTATTATCTTTCCAAAATGAAGCATTAATATGAGTATTAATTCCTTATAGAAGCATATGGAACAACTTTAGAGTTTGGTAGTTCTGAAATAAAGAAGAAAGAGAAATAAGTATAATTTTTGGATGAGTGAGAAATGAACTGATATTTATAGAAACAAATATTCACACTGAATTACATAGTTCTCATAGTTCAACAATGAATAGTGGGGTTTGTATAAATGTCTTCAACTACAGTGAAAATGCATATGACTATTACAGTAAATTGATGGAGATTTTAGAATTGGAATACCCTATACTTCCAATTAAAAGAACTTTATTATTCAAGTGTGCATGGTTTGATCTGATGTTAAATATGGGTATGAAAGTCCACAATGAATACAATCTTACATCTATTAATCATAAAAGGAGATTTAATAGATACAAACCTTTTATATTGGCAATGCATGCTTGTCAATTGTATTATGTACCATATCCTAATACGCAGGAAAATAAATCAGACTGGTGCGGAGTATGTAAAATCAAAGCTAGATCGGTAGTCAAAGTTATAAATGAAATTGTGAGTAAGAAATTATCTGAAACACCATTACAAGAAGATGAATTAGATGTGCCTCTAATTGAAATTACAAATGGAAATCCTCCTAAATCCCTAAATGATCCAAATGGATCATTCATTGAGATGGTGGAGGATGATTATGAATTAGAAGATGAGATTGAACTTTTATTAAATTCAAAATCATCCAAAGAAATGTTGGAGGAAGATGAGACAAAAGATATTGATAGTGAATAGTTGATTTCCATATTAATAATGGTAATTTGTGTTTTTTTTAGTTGTATAATTAAATGAAATATAAGTATAACTAATAAAACTTACATGTAAATTAAAGATTGCTAAACATGTTACTAGAGAGGATACTGCATCTGAGCAAGGTCACGGTCGAGGTACCCTTCTTTTCTTGCCCGTCATTGATCGACACCTGTTGTATCAGGTTCATGTCCGCTCGTTCATCCTCATCCGGATACTCTTACACCATCCGATCGTACTTTATTGCTTGTGCTACCTACATTGCCTCGAGGGTCTGATGGTGCATCTTCATCTACTCCACCCTCCACTTTTGCACCACCCTTCACCTTTGTACCACCCACTATCATATATGTTGCACCTTCTTCGACTTCTGCACCACCTCATCATCCATAGCTGCTACACCTATAGCTCCTCCTCTTGCGGATGATGATAATGTATATAGGGTCCCACCATCTCATAAGCGACCCACTATTACTGTCATTGGGGGGAGGTATGTTGTATATAATAATATTGTAAATACAATTAATATACAAAAATGAACATTAGATATTGTAGACACCATATTTTATTCAAATAATTCTTATTTTTATTCTTTTTATTAAAATTAAAAAAATAGAAGTATATAAAAATTGATTTTCGTTTAAATTTTCTAGTTTTTTGGAAATTTCGTCATATATATATATATATAGTAAATGATTTCATACAAAATTTTAATATTTTTAGAAAATTTGTATTTATTTATAAGGTTTGAGTTTTGAATTTTGAATTTTATTTTAGACTTATTCAAAATCTTAAAATATAAAAAATAATATTTTAATTTTTAAAATTTTAAGAGAAAAAGAAGACAATGAAATTTTATTTGTTTATTTTTATTTAAGTTTTTTATTTATTATTAATTAATTATTGATATAAATATATATAATATTAAATATGAGAAATAAAAAAATTAAAAAAAAAAGGAAAAGGAAAAGGAAGAAGTAAAATGTGTTTTTTTTTTTAAAAAAGAAAGAAAGAAAGAAAGAAACCCTAAAAAACTAAAATGGTATTTTTGTATTTTAATGTCTCTTAAATAAACTCCTAAAAATCACTATATAAGTGTCACACCCCAACTCCAGTGGTGTGATGGTTCTAGAGTAAGAGTAGACATAAGGTCACCATAAACGCGTAGAACACAATATAACCTAGATCTCATATACATCACATCTACAAATCATACATATGTCATCATCATGCATAGTCATTCCTCTGAATCATACACTTATCATCATACTCATATCATCATGTCATGTTATTTCCTCTTGTTCCCTACCAATCAAAAGATGCTTCTAACATCAATATGAAACAAGAAAAACTTTACAAGGAATGTCACGTAGGCAATAAAAAAATAATCTCTCCAAAATACAACTACGGAGCTCTAGAGTATACCTTTCATATAGCATAATTACAAAAATATAAAATAATGATTATTAATAGAATTAAATTATAATATCTATCATTTTTAGCTATTTTTTTTAATTATATGTTTGTTGAATTATTTGAGGATATAAATGTTTTGAGAAAATCCAGAAAATTTATGGTTGCAGTGTGGATCTTGTGAGGCTGATTTCTTGATTTTAAAGGAATAATTTGGTAAAGTATAACGTAAAATTTTTAGGTGTATATCTCATCTTTAATTATGCAAAAGAGTTAGGTAAAAATTCTGTGTGTGTGAAGAGTTATGCCTCCTTGACCAGAACCTATCTGCTCCATTATTTTCTGCAGGAATCTAGTACTGTTTAATTTTTTTGGGAATGATTGAGACTAAATGAGTCAAAAGTGTAAACATGAGAAATGTCCCTTTATGTGTTTTGATGTTGTATGTAAAATTTCAGGAGATTTGGATAAGTAAAACTCAGTGGAGAGTGGAATTACTCAGGCTTGTTCGGATGAATTTTGGGCAGTAAGTCAGAGTGAATTTTAGAGAGTCACCATAGTTTGTGTAGTTATTCTTTTGATTTGAATTTTGGATATGTTGGACCTCTGAATGTCTATTTTAATTGTCAAAAAGAATCAGGGAGTTTAGATATTTGTAACTCATTTGCGAGCTAATTAAATATTAGTTGTCGAGGAAGGGTTCCAGCTCGGCAGAACTGGCATTTGCGAGCTGGCAATGCGAGCAAGTGAAGTGGCGGGGTGAGATTGCTAAGGTGGAAATTGGAGAAGAGGAATTTGGCGAAGAGGCATTGCTGAGGTAGCATATGCGAAGTGGAGTTAGGCGAAGAAGAATTTGGTGAAGAGGCATTGTCGATGTGGCATATGTGAAGTAGAGTTAGGCGAAGAGGCATTGCTGAGGTGGCATATGCGAAGTGGAGTTAGACGAAGAGGAATTTAGTAAAGAAGCATTTCCGAGGTGGCATAGGCGAAGTAGAGTTCATGAGGAGAGTTTGGCGAGGCAGCATATGCGAGGCGACATATGCGAATTGGACATGCGAAGTGGGATTGGCGAAGTGGCTTTGCCTGAGTGGTTTGGTGAAGTGGGAATTACGAGCTGGCTTATGCGAGGTGGCATTGCAAAGGAGGATTGGTGAGGTGAGCTGGCGAGTGATATTTTTTTAGGCAGTAGCCTATTTAACCAGTGCCCAGTAGCGATTTTCTCCACGATTTTTCTTCTTCCTTTCTTCATTCTTCTTCTGTTCTTCTTCTATTCTTCTCAGATTTGTTCCATTTATATTCTAATGTATTAATACTCAAAATTAATGCATTAAATCTCTAGATTATTACATTTTAAGGCATCAACCTTCAGTTTCAAGCAGATTTTCTCAAGAAAATCTGTTTTGGATAAATAAGGTAAATTTTCTTCAAATATAATTTTTTTTTAGATTAATAAATTATGGTAGTTAGAATAGTTAATTATGGGTATATAAAATTTATTGCAAGCATTTTGAGGCATTAATGGTAATTAATGTGGGAGAAATCAAAATTTATGAATTATCATGAATAGTGATGTGAACAGTAAATTCGAAATAAATTTCAGATTTTCTATAGGAGTTGAACTAAATTGATGTTGGGAATCAAAAATAGAAACTATAAGGTGGTTAAATTTTAAGAAATCATATTGAGTATTATTGATTAAGGAAAACCCTAATTTTGAATACTTGGAAAAATTTCATTGAAGAAGAGAACCAAGGAAGTTAAGGAGATTTTTATTGAGCAAACTATTAAAGGAAACTCAAGAATAAATTGTGTAGAGGTAAGTATGAACATTGCGTATGAAAATTTGCTTCTTTGAAATAAATTGTCCAAATCTTCTTAATGTTCACCCATATGATTCACATGTTATTTGACATTGTATTATTGAATTATTAAATGAGATTCCCATGATATTCTCAAACCAATAATAATTATTTCAAATGATTACTATATTTATCTTGTAAATGAATTGGTTATCTATTCTTGGACCAAGTTTATATGAAACCATTTGTTAACTTGACTAAATTTATATTATATGTTGATGGTCTTGTGACCAATATGTTTCTTATGAGATTATAACCATATGACCCTATGGATAGAACGCTCTTCCCAATGATAGTAAATTCATTGGTCCATTGTGCACTTTGGGAACCTAGCTGATAGGTTTTTTATCAGTGTTCCACCTAGAGGGGACCATGAACTCTAGGCATATGCCTGGCCAAGCATGCGTTTGCAATAAGGTAGCAAGGACTATCGATGCGCTCTATTATGATAGGTAGAGCGGCTACTGATGCACTATGTAGTTCTACCATGTAATTTGATAGTGCTATTCGATTGTGAGCACTTTTGTTCTTGTAAGCCTAACCACTTGATATTTTCTTACCCATGTTATTTGGATTGACCTTTCCTTTGGATTGATGGATTCTTTTATATTGCATGTTTATATCTTACAAAGTTGAAGGCTCACTCCTCTTCTGTGGATTTTAGGTAATAGTGTAGCTCGTGAGGGAGCTAATATAGAAGACAGAGCTTCTTGATTCATTCCTCCAAGAAGTCTCCATTGTAATCATTTTGATTTATATATATTTATTGAATTGTATTATGGTACTGTATGTATTGGGAGTATACTTTAGAGCTCTGTAGTTAGATGTTGAGGATGATAATATTTTGATGTCTAAACTGTTATAATTGGGTTACCCTTGTTCCTTAGTGATGTGGGAAGTATCTTTTGATCGGTAAGGAATAAGATGAAATTCTTTAATGATAAACATATATATGTATGAATGGTGATTACCTAAATCTTTGAAATGAATGTTTTAATGATAATCATATATGATGTAAATATGAAATGTGTATGTGATCCAGGATATGAGGGTTCTACGGGTTTATGGTGGCCTTAAGCCTACCCTTGCCCTAAGACTGTCACACCATTGAATTTGGGGTGTGACAGAGGTGGTATCAGAGCTGTAGGTTTATAATCCTTAACATAAAAGATAGAAAGAGATGCAAGAGCACTAGTATAAGTATTGATTAAGATAACTACGGAGCATAGGATTTGTGTCTTGTTCAATTATGTCTTCCTTTGGTATATATATATTTGCATTAAGTATGCGTAGTGAGTATGATATTGTTTGTCCTTCTTATCAATATCGAGATGTCTCCACGCCATGGTAAGGGATGAGGTTGAGGCCGTCCTAAACGAGATCTACCTTCTGAAGAGGGTTCTGTGGGTGGAAATGGAGGAAATGGAGTCCCTCCTGTACCACCAGTAGATGTGGCTCATATGGCTAAGCAATTAGATTACCTGCAGAGGAATTATGCAATGATAGCTGAGTTCATTACTTAGCAAAGGCAGCAACAGGTACCTCCAGTTCAGGTTCTAGAAATTCCTGTCCCTCCGATAGTTCCACCACCTATTATACATCAAGTGGAAAAGGTATCATTTGAGAGGTTTCTTAAGCTTAAGCCCTCAAAGTATAGAGGTGAGATGGATCCTATAGATTTCCTAGAAGAAATTGAAGAAAAAGTACAGATTCTGCAGATTCCTGATAGAAGAGCCATAGAATTTGTGGGATACTTAATGAAAGATGAAGCCAAGGATTGGTTTAAGAGAATCATTTCTGGCTTTCTTCGGGAAAATGAAGAGCTATATTGGGAGAGATTTAAGGAATTGGTACTGAATGAATTTCTTCCAGAGAGCATGAGGGAAGCTAAGTCCCTGAAGTTTGAAAGATTGGTTCAAGCACCCGGTATAAGTGTTTCAGAGTATGCCAGGAAGTTCAGTCAGTTGAGTAAATTTGCTCCAGCCTTGGTGCCTATAGAAGCAGCACGGATTCAAAGGTGCCATAGAGGATTAATGGCTCTATTATTTAAACTCCTAGCTGCCCTTGAGTTTGATTCCTATTCTAAGCTAGTGGACAAGGCTAGGATAATTGAGAATAGGGAGATGAAAGCCAAATCAGAAAGAGTTGAGAAGAAGAAATTCAAAGCAGACATTTCTTCTAAGCCAGATAGTGGAATGAAAAGTATGGGGGTGACTCATTAGTCAGCTGCTAGGAGTGGGTATAAAGGACCTATAGAGAGGTCATAGTAGAGTCAGACTATCCTGGACCCATTTCTCATATGAGCCACAGTTCAGCTAGCTTCGCACCACCCAGGGCTCCTAAACCTTTGTGTCCTTCATGTGGCAAATTTCATAATGGCCCTTATTGCTATGCCTCAAAGCATGTTTTAGGTGTGGACAACAAAGTCATTTTCTCAAGAACTGTTTGCAACCATCTATTGGAGGAAGACCACAGGCTTCTCAGGCTACAGTTCAGATGGCTAAGGAAAAAGGTATTAGTCAGCAGCAAGGTTCAGGTAGAGGCATTGTGGGCAGGACTATAGAGGTTGGCCGAGAGTTAGGTCAGCATGTGGCTCAGGCTTTGGGGTCAGTTCCCATGGGTAGAGGTAGGGGGAGAGTTTTTGCTCTAGCACAGCACGAAGCCTAAGAATAAAACACAATGGTTATAGGTATTTTTCTGATCCAAGCCTTGAATGCTAGAGTATTGTTTGATTCCGGAGCTACACATTCTTTTGTGTCATCCTGTTTTGCTATGAAATTGCATATGCCCTGTGAATTGCTTGAATCTGTGTTGGTGGTTTCTACTCCTTTAGAGGAAGAGATTGAAGTTCAAAATTTTTATCCCTCATGTGTAGTTAGTATAGGTGGCAAAAGCTGGAATGTGGATTTGATTGAATTGCCTGTATTGGAATTTGATGTGATTTTGGGCATGGATTGGTTGTCCAAGCACTATGCTACTATAGACTGTAATAGAAAGAAGATAGTTTTCAAGCCAGCTTCAGGCGAGGAGTTTGAATTTCAAGGGGAAAGGAGCGAAGCATCATATAATGTGATATCAGCTTTAAGGGCGAAGAGATTGATGAAGAAAGGATGCCAAAGATATTTGGCTTATGTGCGGGATACTCAAAAAGAAGTGCAGGATTTGGATCGTATTCTTGTTGTTAACGAGTTTCTAGATGTATTTCCTGAAGAGTTACCTGGTTTGCCACCGGATAGAGAGATAGAGTTCGGTATAGAGTTTTTACATGGCATGAGTCCGATTTCTATTCCTTCATACCGTATGGCACTAGTAGAATTGAGAGAGTTAAAGACTCAATTGCAAGATTTACTTGACAAAGGATTTATTAGACCTAGCAGTTCGCTATGGGATGCACTTGTACTCTTTGTAAAGAAGAAGGATGGTTCTATGAGGTTATGTATAGATTACAAGCAACTCAACAAGGCAACTATCAAGAATAAGTATCTTTTGCCAAGAATAGATGATTTATTTAACCAATTGCAAGGTGCAAGTCATTTCTCCAAGATAGACTTAAGGTTGGGGTACCACCAATTGAGAATTCGAAATGAGGATGTATCGAAGACAACTTTTCGGACAAGATATGGACACTATAAGTTCTTAGTGTTGCCATTTGGATTGACAAATGCACCAGTTGCATTTATGGATTTCATGAATAGGGTGTTCAGGCCATTTTTGGATAAGTTTGTTACTGTGTTTATTGATGACATTCTTGTGTATTCTAAGAGTAAAGAAGAACATAAGGAACACCTTAAGATTGTGTTGCAGACTTTGAGAGAGCATTAACTATTTGCAAAATTTTCGAAGAGTGAATTTTGGCTTAAGAGCGTGGGCTTTTTGGGGCATATCGTGAGCAAGGAAGGGATTGAATTTGATCCAAAAAAAAGTTGATGCAATTCTTAGTTGGCCTAGACCCATAAATGTTTCAGAAGTTAGAAGTTTCTTAGGTTTGGCAGGCTACTACAGGAGGTTTGTTCAAGACTTCTCCAAGATTGCAGCACCATTGAGCAAGCTTACCCAGAAGCAAGTTAAATTTCTATGGTCAGATGCACGTGAAGAGAGTTTCCAAAAGTTAAAGACTTGTCTCACCATGGCACATGTCTTATCTTTGCCGTTGGGTGAAGGACGATATGTGGTGTATTATGATGCATCGAGAGTAGGGCTTAGTTGTGTGCTTATGCAGCATAGAAGGGTGATAGCATATGCTTTTAGGCAGTTGAGGAAGCATGAGATGAATTATCCAACTCATGATCTTAAAATGGTTGCAGTTGTATTTGCCCTGAAGATATGGAGATATTATATGTATGGAGAGAAATGTGAGATTTACACAGATCATAAGAGTTTGAAATATATATTTCAACAAAAAGATCTTAATCTTAGGCAAAGAAGGTGGGTTGAATTGCTTAAGGATTATGACTGTGAAATCCTATTTCATCCAGGGAAAGCTAATGTGGTAGCTGATGAATTAAACAGGAAGTCTTTGGGAAGCTTAGCCCATATTCAAGTGAGTATAAGATCATTAGTGAAGGAAATGCAGAGATTGCAAGATATAGGAATCAGTTTGGAATTGTCAGATCCAGGAGTGCTTTTAGCAAATTTCCAAGTCAAGCCGGTTCTCATTGATCAAATTAGAGAAGCTTAAGACAAAGACCCTCAATTGGTGAAGATAAAGAATGATGTGGGATCAGAAAAAGCTCCAGGATTTACTGTGATTGATGGCATGTTAAGACATGGTAGCAGATTATGCATTCAAGCAGTTGATGGTTTGAGAGATATGATTCTTAAGGAAGCACATCATGCTAAGTATAATGTGCATCCAGGTGCAACAAAGATGTATCATGACATTAAGATTTCATTTTGGTGGAGTGGAATGAAAAGAGATGTCGCAGAGTATGTAGCCAAATGTCTAACTTGTCAGCAAGTCAAGTTTGAGCATCAGAAACCATTGGGACTACTTCAAGAGTTGTCGTTTGCAAAATGGAAATAGGAGAGGGTAACTATGGATTTTGTGGTTGGATTGCCAAGGACTTCAAGGGGCTATGACTCAATATGGGTCATTGTGGATAAATTAACCAAGTTAGCTCATTTCTTTCCAGTCAAGACAACTTATGCAGCTTCTCAATATGCCCAGATTTATGTTGATGAGATTGTCAAACTTCATGGAGTTCCAGTTTCGATTATCTCAGATAGAGTTACTGAGTTCACCTCGAGGTTCTGGCAAAAATTGCAAAAATTTCTAGCTACATAACTCGATTTCAGCACAGCTTTCCATCTGCAAACAGATGGGCAATCAGAAAGGACAATCCAAACTCTAGAGGACATGTTGAGAATGTGCATTCTAGACTTTAGAGGAAATTGGGATGCTCACTTGCCATTGATAGAGTTTGCCTACAACAACAAATATCATTCCACGATTCAGATGTCTCCTTATGAAGCTTTCTATGGCAAGAAATGCAGATCCCCCTTGGGTTGGGATAAGGTTGGAGAAAAGTATATCGAAGGACCAGAGTTGATAAGATATACATCAGAAAGAGTTCCACTGATCTGAGAAAGATTGAAGATAGTTTTTAGTCGACAAAAGAGCTATGCCGACCCAAAGAGGAAAAATCTTTAGTTTTCCTTTGGAGATCTTGTATTTCTAAAGATCCCTCTAATGAAAGGAGTTCTACAGTTTGGCAAGAGGGGCAAGATGCCTCGACGATTTATTGGACCCTTTGAAATTCTGAGTAAGGTTGGAGAGGTTTCATATAAGTTAGCTTTGCCTCCTGGCATGGATAGTGTACATCCAGTGTTTCACGTATCGATTCTTCGTAAGTATGTTGCCGACCCTTCTCATGTGCTACAAGTGCCGAATGTGGATCTCCAACTAGATTTGACATATGAAGAAATTTCAATTGCAATTGTGGATCGAATGGTTAAAAAGCTAAGGAATAAAGATATACCAATAGTTAAGGTCCTATGGAGAAATCAATCTATGGAAGAATGTACTTGGGAAAGTGAACAAAGTATGCAAGACAAGTATCCCTATCTATTTCAGGTTCAAGGTAGGTTATTATAAATTTGAGGATAAATTTATTTAAGGGGGGAAGAGTGTAATATCTGTCATTTTTGGCTATTTTATTAATTATATGTTTGTTGAATTATTTGAGGATATAAATATTTTGAGAAAATTCAGAAAATTTCTAGTTGCAGTGTGGATCTTGTGAGGCTGATTTCTTGATTTTAAAAGAATAATTTGGTAAAGTATAAAACATAAAAGTTGTAGATGTATATCTCATCTTTAATTCTATAAAAGGGTTCGGTAAAAATTCTATGTGTGTGAAGAGTTATGCCCCCTTGACCAGACCCTATCTATTCCATTATTTTCTGCAGGAATCTAGGTATGTTTGATTTTTTTGGAAATGATTGAGGCTGAATGAGCCAAAAGTATAAACATGAGAAATATCCCTTTATGTGTTATGATATTGGTTGCAAAATTTCAGGAGATTTGGATAAGTAAAACTCAATGAAGAGTGGAATTACTCAGACCTGTTCAGATGAATTTTGGTCAGTAAGTCAGGGTAAAATTTAGATAGTCACCATAGTTTGCGTAGTTATCTTTTTTATTTGAATTTTGGATATATTGGACCTCTGAATGTCTATTTTAAGTGAAAAAAAAGAATTAGAGAGTTTGGATAGTTGTAGCTCATTTGCGAGATGATTAAATGTTAGATGTCGAGGAAGGGTTCTAGCTCGGCATAACTAGCATTTGTGAGCCGGCAATGCAAGGAAGCAAAGTGGCGAGGTGAGATTGCCGAGGTGGCAATTGGTGAAGAGGTATTTCCTAGGTGGCATATGCGAAGTAGAGTTAGGCGAAGAGGAATTTAGCGAAGATGCATTGTCGAGGTGGCATATGCGAAGTGGAGTTAGGCGAAGAGGAATTCGGCGAAGAGGCATTGTCGAGGTGGCATATGCAAAGTAGAGTTAGGTGAAGAGGCATTGCCGAGGTGGCATAGGCGAAGTAGAGTTTACAAGGAAAGTTTGGTGAGGTAGTATATGCGAGGTGGCATATGCGAATTGGACATGCAAAGTGGGATTGGCGAAGTGGCTTTGCCAGAGCGGTTTGGTGAAGTGAGAATTACGAGCTGGCTTATGCGAGGTGGCATTGCCGAGGCGGATTGGTGAGGCGAGCTGGTGAGCGGAATTTTTTTAGGCAGTAGCCTTTTTAACCAGTACCTAATAGCGATTTTCTCCACGATTTTTCTTCTTCCTTTCTTCATTCTTCTTATGTTCTTCTTCTATTATTCTCATATTTGTTCTATTTATGTTCTAATGCATTAAATCTCTAGATTATCACATTTTAAGGCATTAATCTTCAGTTTCAAGTAGATTTTCTCAAGAAAATTAGTTTTGGAGAAATAAGGTAAATTTTCTTCAAATATCATTTTTTTTTAGATTAATAAATTCTGGTAGTTAGAATAGTTAATTATGGGTATATAGAATTTATTGCAAGTATTTTGAGGCATTAATAGTAATTAATGTGGGAGAAATCAGAATTTATGGATTATCATGAATAGTGACGTGAACAGTAAATTCGAAATAAATTTCAGATTTTCTATAGGAGTTGAACTAAATTGATGTTGGGAATCAAAAATAGAAACTATAAGGTGGTTAAATTTTAAGAAATCATATTGAGTATTATTGATTAAGAAAAACCCTAATTTTGAATATTTTGGGAAATTTCATAGGAGAAGAGAACTAAGGAAGTTCAGGAGATTTTTGTTGAGCAAACTATTAAAGGAAACTCAAGAGTAAATTGTGTAGAGGTAAGTATGAACATTGCATATGAAAATTTACTTCTTTGAAATAAATTGTCCAAATCTTTTTAATGTTCACCCATATGATTCACATGTTATTTGACATTATGTTATTGAATTATTAAATGAGATTCCCATGATATTCTCAAACCAATAATAATTGTTTCAAATGGTTACTATATTTATCTTGTAAATGAATTGGTTATCTACTCTTGGACCAAGTTCATACGAAACCATTTGTTAACTTGACTGAATTTATATTATATGTTGATGGTCTTATGACCAATATGTTTCTTATGAGATTGTAACCATATGACCCTATGGATAGAATGCTCTTCCCAATAAGAGTAAATTCATTGGTCCATTGTAAACAATATAAAGTTGATTTTTTTAGCACTTAGCTTTTTCGTGGATTTCATTGTATTGTTTAGTTAAAAAAAAAAAAAAGAATTCGCATAGAGGCAACGATTACGCGAGTTGCTCAAACAATCCCAATCAGCTCCTCTCACGGTGGAGGAACAGATAATGGGGAGTATGGCATGGGTTACTTCAACGCCGTAGCGCCTGGTACTCGAACATTGGCTCGAGGCATTTTCTCTACCCCTTCTTACCCTGAAAAAGCAGGGACACCGTGCGTCCTTGAACCGATAACCATCTTTCGGCTAACCTACGGACTATGTAATGTACTTTATCCGTTGGGTTACGGGCGGGCATTTTACCAGAGGTTTCTACCATTGAGTTAGCAACCCCCCCCCCCCCCCCCCAAAAAAAAAAGTTAGATTATGTATACCGATCAATCATAGAAGAAAAATTCTGATTCATTCCGATTAAGCTTCCTTCCTATTAATCTGGAAGTTTTTGGGAACCTAGCTGATAGGGTTTTTATCAGTGTTCGACCTAGAGGGGACCATGAACTCTAGGCGTATGCCTGGCCAAGCATGTGTTTGCGATAAAGTAGCAAGGACTACCAATGCGCTCTATTGTGATAGGTGGCAAGGCTACTAATGCACTCTGTAGTTCTACCATGTAATTTGATAGTGTTATTCGATTGTGAGCACTTCTGTTCTTGTAAGCCTAACCACTTGATATTTTCTTACCCATGTTATTTAGATTGACCTTTCCTTTGGATTGATGGATTCTTTTATATTGCATGTTCATATCTTACTGAGTTTAAGGCTCACTCCTCTTTTGTGGATTTCAGGTGATAGTGTAGCTCGTGAGGGAGCTAATATAGAAGATAGAGCTTCTTGATTTATTACTCCAAGAAGTCTCCATTGTAATCATTTTGATTTATATATATTTATTGAATTGTATTATGGTACTGTATGTATTGGGAGTATACTCTAGAGCTCTGTAGTTAGATATTGAGGATGATAATATTTTGATGTCTAAACTGTTATAATTGGGCTACCCTTATTCCTTAATGATGTGGGAAGTATCTTTGGATCGGTAAGGAACAAGAGGAAATTATTTAATGATAAACATATATATGTATAAATTGTGATTACCTAAATCTTTGAAATGAATGTTTTAATGATAATTATATATGATGTAAATGAAATGTGTATGAAATTCAGGATATGAGGGTTCTACGGGTTTATGGTAGCCTTAAGCCTACTCTTGACCTAGGACCGTTACACTGTTGGAGTTGGGGTGCGACATACATAAAGTCTTCTTGTCACATCCCAATTTCAAGAAATGTGATAGTTCTAGGGTATGGGGAAGGCATAAGGCCACCCAAACCCGTGGAACCCAATTCTGTATTTCTACAAAAAATTCACCATAACTTCCCTACTTCTACAATTTATCCCAGGATTCAAGTCCCTCTCTTCATATTCAATAATAACACAACCTGCACAAATCAACACTTTCATTCCCTTATTCATCTCATGCTACAACATGCATATCACATTTAATACCTTTTTCCCAAATTCAATATTTTACATCTCATTTACACAACTTCATTTTTTTTTATATTATCTTACTAAATCCTTCATTACAAAACCATGGAACTACTAAAGAAGAATCCATAATTACAAAATAAAGAGGCTTTACATAGATACAAAAAATTCCACTCCAGAGGAAGAGGGAAGAAGTAGAATCGCCTCTATCTACCTTGCTCCTGAAAAATATAAATCCATGAGAGTCAGATATGGATATCTCAGTGAGTAACAACATATTACCACACTTGTGGCTAGGTATTCAATGTTGTTTACAAGAAAGATACTGGTTCAATATACATATGTACCATAATGAATATCAAATATTAATAAAAGGAATCATAGCCATTGTAAAGAACATCGTCAAATGAAATTTAAAGGTATATCAATGAATTATTTATCAACAATTGGTTATAACAAATTCTATACAATTTAATAATAATGAGAATACCAATGTGTTTCATTATGTTGACAGATAAATCAATATACAAAAAAACTCAGCAGAGGTTACATCTTGGTAGCATGCCTACATAGTAGTCATACGGTTGATCAGACCGCATGGCTAGAGCCTTACCCCCCTCTAGCTAGGGTCAGTAAAAAAGTACAATGTGCACAAAGTCTCGATATATTATCATAGCTCCATCGAAAGGGATATTTGTCATGTGCATACTATACATTAATAGGGTTCATTACATAATGACCTAAGGTCTATTATGCATTTATCAATAACATTAGCAATGTTCATATTAACAATGTAATAATAATTAAGTAATTATATGAAAGATATCAATTAGGTTTTCAACAAAA
>CANXYC010711674.1:0-20848 GCA_948193065.1 Aleurites moluccanus
GGAGTGAGCCTTCAACTAGGTAAGATATGAACATGCAATATGAAAGAAATATACATACATATATATTAATCCCAAAGGAAATATCAATTCCAATAACAGGGGTAAAAATCATCATGTGGTTAGGCTTACAAGAAACATAAGTGCTCACAATCGAATAGCACTATCAAATAACATGGTAGAACTACAGAGTGCATCAGTAGCCATGCTACCTATCACAACAGAGCGCATCAGTAGTCCTTGCTACCTTATCGCAAAGGCATGCTTGGCCAGGCATATGCTTAGAGCTTGTGGTCCCCTATAGGTGGAACACTGATACCAAAACCCTATTAGCTAGGTTCCCAAAGTGCACGATGGACCAATAAATTTACTCTCATTGGGAAGAGCGTTCTATCCATAAGGTCATATGGTTTCAATCTCTTAAGAAACATATTGGTCACAAGACCATCGACATATATCATAATTTCAATCAAGTTTAACAAGTAAGAATCATATGAACTTGATCCCAAAAAGGTTGACCAAGTCACTTGCATTATATATATATATATATATATATGGTAATCTCATGAACAAGTGGTAAATTTCAGTTTTAGGATGTCATAAAATTTTCAATTTATAGTCCGATAATATAATATCAAGTATACAAGAATCATATGGTTTAATATTATGAATAATTGTTCATATCATCTCAAAGAAGTAATAAACAAATGCAATATTCATACTTACCTCAATACAAATTACTCTTGAATTTCCTTTAACAATTTGCTCCACAACATTCTCCTCAATTTCCTTGATTTTTTCCTCCTAAAAAATTTCCCCAAATATTCAAAATTAGAGTTTTCCTTAATCAATAATACTCAATATGATTTCTTAACATTTAATCATCTTAGAGTTTCTATTTCTAATTCCCAACATCAATTTAATTCAACTCGTAAAGAAAAATCTGAATTTAATTCTAATTTACTGTTCATGTTACTATTCATGATAGTTTATAAATTCTGATTCCTCCAACATTAATTACAATGTATAACTTCAAAATGTTTGCAATAAATTCTATACACCCATAATTAATTATTCTAACCAACAGACTTAATTAATCTAAAAGAAAATGACATTTGAAGAAAATATATCTTATTTCTTCAAAACTGAATTTCCTGAGATATTCTGCTTAAATCTGATGATTACTGCCTTAAAATAGGATAATCTAAAGATCTAATGCATTAATTTTGAGTATTAATGCCTTAAACAATAAATGGAATAATCTGAGGAAAGCTAAAGAAGAACAAAGAAAGAAGAAACAAAAATCGTGGAGAAAATTGAGCTACTGGACGCTGGGTTAAATAGGCTACTGCCCAAAATCCCGCTCGCCAACTCGCCTAGGCAATGCTACCTCGCATAAGCCATCTCGGCAATGTCTCTTCACCAACTTGCTTCGCCTATCTCCCTCTTCGCATATGCCATCTTGGCAAGGCCTCTTCGCATAATGCCACTTTGCCTAATCCTCTTCACCAAACTCTGCTCGCCTATCTCCCTCTTCGCTTAATGCCTCTTCGCATAATGTTTCTTCGCCAAATTCCTCCTCACCTAACTCCACTTCGCATATGCCACCTTGCATATGCCTCTTTGCTAATTGCCACCTCGGCAATCTCTCTTCGCCACTTTGCTAGCTCGTATTGCCGGCTCGCAAATGGCACCTCGCATTTGCCAGCTCGCTAACACCAAACTCTGCTGAGCTGAAACCTTTCCTCAACAACTTACACTTAACCAGCTCGCAAATGAACTACAAACATCCAAATTTCCTGATTCTTTTTGCCACTTAAAATAGACATCCAAGAGTCTAACATATCCATAATTTAAATCACAAAAGCAACTACACAGACAATGGTGACTCTTTAAAAATCACCCAAACTTACTGCCCAAACTCCATCCGAACAGACCTGATAAATTCTACTCTCTGCTGAGATATACTTATCCCAAATTCCTAAAATTTTACAGACAATAACACAACACATAAAGGAACATTTCTCATGTTCACACCTGTGGCTCAAACTGCTTCAATCATTCCCAGAAAATTCAAATATACTCAGATTTTCTGCAGAAACACTAAACTAGACCAGTCCTACTCAAAGAAACATAACTTCTCAGACACATAGAATTTTACCAAGCCATTTTACAGAATTGAAAATAAGACATAGATCCACAATTTTTAGGTTTTACACTTTATCAAATTATTTCTTTAAAATCATGCAATCAGCCTCACAAAATCCTGCAACCAGAAATTTCTGAATCTTCTCAAAACATTCATATCTTCAATTAATTTAATTATTCAAACATACAATTAATTAAAATGATAAAAATTGCAGATATTACAGCGCTCTCCATCCTCCCTCCTTCCTCTATTTTTGCCGGTTGTTCTACTCTTTGGACTCACTGCCGACGGTTCAATCTCAGGTAAGTTTTGTATTTTTTTTCATTGTTTTCTTTAACTTTTTGGTTTTTCTCTCTCTCGCCTCACCCTTCTTCCTCTCTCCATTGTCTTTAAAGCTCCAACGGTGACATATTGCTCCGGTCGATTTTTATTGCTTCGACAATCACCCTCTTTCCTCTTGGTTTCCTACTGTCACTAAAGATAAGTATTGGTTTTTATTTTTTAAATTAATTTCTGTTTATTTAATTTTTTATAGTGTTCAAATTCTATTTAAATTTTTGTTGTTGTTTATTTTGTATAATTTTGGTGTTTATTGTTGTAAATATTCAGTATAATTTTGATATTTATTGTTGTATAATTTTTGAATAATTTATTGTTTATGTTTTTTTTTTTTTTTTTTTTTGTATATAATTGTTGAATAAATTTTATTTATTTGCGATGTTTATTATTGTATAATTTTTGAGGTTTATTGTTGTATATTTTTATGTTTGATGTTGTATATTTTTTATATTTAATGTTGAATGTTGTATAATTTTCTATATTTTCTTATTTATTTGATGTTTAATTTGTATAATTTTTTATTTTTTGATGTTTAAATTTTTATATTTGTTGGGTTTGTATTGTAATTTGTTAACAAATAATTGTTAAAACAAACTTATAATAAAAATTTCCTTAATTACATAATAATAAAAACTTGTCTATTGTCTAATACTCCCTTCACCCTATAATAAATGTCCTAATTTTCTTTTTGGTATGTCCTAATTTAATTGTCTCATTTTCTAATCTATTTTATATTAACTTGACAATAATACCTTCATTAAAAATATATTTGAAAATATAAAAATTAATTAAAAAATATAAAATATGAGAGAATTAGGAAGATGGTGGGAGATTAAAGTAATTAATAAATTAAAATAATAAATGGACGAGAAAGACTAAAATAGACAAAAAAAAAAAAATTTAATAATCATGTATTTTGCAATTAGAACATTTATTATAGGATGAAAATAATATTAATAAAAATTTAAATGGGTAAAAAAGACAAAATAGAGAGTATTAATAAAAATTCAAATGGGTAAAAAAGATAAAATATTACTAAATTTGTTGACAAAATATTATAAAGAAAATACAAAATTTGGAAATAAAAATAAAATTTGAATATAATTTTGAAGTTAATTTCATTGTAACTTTTAACTAGTAAAAGATTTTATAATACCCCAGTAAATAGAATAATAGACAATATATAGATATATTGAATTACAGTAATTGTTTAAGTATAAATTGAATTATTAGCAAAAAAACATAATCTACCAAGTCAAAGTTACCGGCAGAATGCAGTTAGCAGGGCTGGTTATGAGGTTATGTTTAAATTAAAATTATAAATTGTGTAGTAATGAGAATAAGGTGAATTTTAAATATGTTAAAGTTTAATATGTCTAGTTTAAGTTGGAATAAGAATTGAAATATTTGGATAAGTATACGAAAATATGTGGATTAAGGAGCATAAACTGTCAGTATGGAATGTTACACAGAAAAACTTTAGTGATTTGAGAAATTTAGGAATTTCTTAAATATAAGTGTAAGTAATATAATTTTATGTTAAACAGTATCTAAATTAATATTAATTAAATATGTAGAGTCAAGAATGAATAAAGGACTGATGAGAATTGAAAAATGCAAAGAAATAGAACTAAGAAAAAGGAATGGAAATGTAAAGTGCTTAGTAAGATGAGTAATATACATATTATTTTGCTTGACATTGTTTTCAAATCAAATTATTGAAATTACCATGCAATTCTATTATTGGCAAGAAATACCAATTGTATGATCCATGATTAATTTCATGCCCTTTTATTATCCCAAATGATTCATTTTAAATGAATTTGTATGATTGGCTTAATGCTTCATGTATTGAACTCTTGAAAGTGCTTACGTCTATTTTTGATATCTAATGATTAAGCACTATATGTATGACATTAATGAAATGATGACATTGTGCATAGTGATTTAATGATCCTAATTAGAAGGGGGTTAAGGTCCTAGCCATATGATGTGATCAACCGTATGAATAAATAGCATGCTACTGGATTATAGCCTCTGCTTAAATGATTAATAATGATTCTGTCATTTTATGATATGATATACTATGAATTTTTAATGCCAATGCAAAACCAAATCCATATGTTAAATGACTTCAACTTTATGAATCTTTAATTGATTAATGAACCCATTATTATAGTACATTTTATGCCATCATTATCTTTCTTGTGAGCAACGCCCTCATCTAGCCTTACAAGTAAGATAATATGTGTATTATGCACTGAGTATTATTATACTCACCTCGTAATTATTTATTATTTTTCAGGAACAAGGTTGTAGTGGTTATTTCCCAAGTCATCCCTTTCTCTGGCTTGGGACGTCAAAAACTCCAATGTAATTATTTATTTTGAGGAATCATATTTATATACTTTTAGAGCTCCATGGTACTGTTGGGTTGGTAGTTGTGAGTGTATATGAATGCTTTGTTTAATGAAAGTGACAAATGAAATGAAATACAAATGATGTGTATAAGTTAATGAAGTAAAGACTATAGAGGTGCTATGAATGTTAAAATGTAATTGTGACTTGGTATGCATATATAGAAGTATTTTATATATGACTGTGAGAACAGTGGAGTTGAGGTTATAAGGATGGTAAAAATATTGGGAGTGTAGTTTCTATGTAGGTGGTGTAATATGATAAATATATCATGGGATTAGATTGAAAATATAAGGAAAACCCTGACAAAATTTCTATAAGAGTAATAATTATCAAATAGAATAAAAAAAATAAATGAATGGTTTCGAGTATGAATGATTATAATTGGCATATTAATGAGTTTTACGGGTATCTGGTGACCTTAAGTTTATCCATATCCTATGACCGTTACGGCTCAAAAATGGGTCGTGACATATTTTAAGAGAATTATTTGAATTAATGTCTATATTTACTTTTTGTTTGGTCAAAATTTAGTTAAATAATTAGTTTATATTGCGTAATGAAGTTAAATAAATATATTTACCCATGACATATTAATATAATAAAGTTAAATAAATACAAACGGCCAATAAATATAAATATAATAAGGTATATAAACTATTTAAATTAAAAAGTTTGTAGGTATAATTTTAATAATGTTACATATTTTTAATAAGTTATGACATAATAAATCTAAATATAAAAGCAAATTTATAGATAAAAAAAAAATCATATAATTATTAAACCAAACAAATCCAATTATTGAAATAAAATAAAATAAATGGATATCATATTAACCCAATCATTATAATGGACTATTATAAAATTATATGTTAAAATATACATATAGATTAATAATAATTAATGTTCCAACTCTTCAAAGAAATAATATTTAGAGAAAATATATAAATATTCTAAATTAAAACAAATTTATATAATTTATTGAAAAATTAATATATTATTAATTTATTAACTTAAATATTAATTTAAAAAGAAAAGATTGACATGTAGATAATTAAAATTATGAAGATATTATTTAAAAAATATATATATTTAGAGAAGGTAAATAATAAAAAGAAAAAATATTTATCAATATCCTTCAATTATAATTCTATAAATATTTAATATTTGATAAATTAGTTAACGTTGTATATTTATTATTTTGTTTGATTAATTTTAATGTATGCTAATTATTTTATGTTATCACAATATAATTAATTTAAGTTAAAATATTAGCAATAAAAGCGTACAAATAAATATAGACTTCTTTGTACGATTAAAAATGTAATTTTTTAAGGGATAACCATAGTTATTTGTTTAGTGTAATTTTCATTGGATAGTAAGATGTAATTGAATTGTTTGATAATTTAGAAAATTTATTGTCTATTATAACTTATTGATTACTTCGATATCATAAAATACTTTGAAGATTCATTAATTATATCTCCTATTTGTTCTCTAAGTGCATATTCAAAAATGTGTTAGTAAATAATATTTTTCAATCGATGCACTTGGAGAACTGTAAGCAAATGCTATTGAATTTTCAGTAGAAGTATATTATATAATGTATTAGTATGATTATATAGCGATGAATTTCTAAATGATTAGGTTCTTACCTTATATGGATGAAGAGATAAGGAGTTACCATTATATTATAAATGACATAAAAGAAATACATTGAATTATAAAAAGTGATAATTATTTTATAAATAAACACACTGTATTCACATTTGATAATGTACAGGACAGAAACATGTGATTAAATAGAGAATGGATATATTCTAGACTTAAAAATGATCTTTTATACATGAAATTCTTAAATGATGAGTTTTATTAAATTTGCAACATCTCAGTCTCAATTTATGGACGGAAACAAAATTAAATGTCCATGTAATATTGAAAAGTATAAGAATCATAGTTTCTTTGATACAGATACTGTTAGGTTGCATACTAAAAAGTGTATGCAACAGTAAATGCATATGGTAGCGGCATCCACTGGCATACCTCTTTCACCATTTGAGTCTGCTTCTCCACCATTATAGCCTGTTGCTCCATCATTATATCCTACTACTCAATCAGCTTCTGATACTAAGACTTTTGGAGATGGTGTTGCTGCTTTAGATATTGATTATCTCCTTCATCAGGAGGATCTAGATAATGCATAGTACACCACAGACATTAGTTAGATATTTGTATTTTTTATATAATTTTGGCATATTATTGTTCATATTTATATATTTTTATTTATAAATTAATGTGAAATTATTATAAATTAATTAATTTCTTCATTTACAATATTTATGTAATACCCTCTGTCACACCCCGACTCCAGTGGTGCGACGGTCTTAGAGTAAGGGTAGGTTTAAGGCCACCATAAACCCATAGAACTCCCTTATCCTAGATCTCATACACAATTCAGATTTACCTTACATATATTTATCATTCAAACATTCATTTCAAAAGTCATGAAGTCATAATTCATATCTTTATATTTTTATCATTTCATAATTTTTTCTTATTCCTTACTGATCAAAAGATGAATCCCACATCACTAAGGAACAAGGGCAACCCAAAAATAACAAAATCATACATCAAAATAATATCACCCTCAAAAACTAACTATGAAACTCTAGAGTATACTCCCAATACATACTGTACCATAATACCATACAATGAATATACATAAATGCAAATTTCAAAATTATTACAATGGAGGCTTCTTGGAAGAATAAATCAAGAAGATTAATCTTCTCTACTTGCTCCCTCATGAGCTACACTATCACTTGAAATCCATAGAAGAGGAGTGAGCCTTCAACTCAGTAAAATATGAACATGCAATATGAAAGAAATATATATATATATATTAATCCAAAGGAAAGAACATGTAATATCTGCTACTTTGAAGTGTATTTATTGAATTTGTATGTTTGGAGAAATTTAAAATTTTAAATGAGAATGTTGAGAATTTCAGAAACTTTTTGTTTTGGATGCTGCAGGATTCAGTAATGATCATTTCATAGTCTTAAAGAAATATTTTAGTGAAGCGTAAAACATAAAAGTTGTTAATATATGTCTTGACTATAATTATATAAAATGGTTTGGCAAAATTCTATATATGTGATGAGTTGTGTCTATTTGAGCAAGACTAGTCAGGTTGAGAATTTCTGCAGGGATGCAGTGTATGTTTGGAATTACTGGGAATGTCTGAGGCAAAATTAGCTAAAGTTGTGAACATGAAAAATGTTCCTTTATATGTTGAGATGATGATTGTAAAATTCCAGAATTTTTGGATAAGTATATCTCAGTGGATAGTATTTTGAATCAAGGTTATTCGGTCAGATTTTGAGGCAGGAATCTGGGTGATTTTTAAAGAGTCACTATGTTCTATGTGTTGGTTATTTTGATTGAAAATTTGGATATATTGTGTTCCTGCCTATTGATTGTACGTGGAAAGAAGAATTAGTAAGTTTGGATATTTATAGCTCATTTGCGAGCTGGCTAAGTGGGGGATGTTCAGGCAGGAGTTCAACTTAGAAGTAATTGTTATAGAGAGCCAGCATTATGCGAGAAGGCATTTTGCGGAATGGCAATGCGAGGAGGCGTGATGGCGAAGTGATGAAGTGAGGTTGCCGAAGTGGCAAAGGCAAAAAGTATAAGGCGAAGAGGATTTGGCGAAGAGGCATTATGCAAGGAAGCATTGTGCGAAGAGAGAATGTGCGAAGTGGCAGTTCACGAAGAAGTGAAGAGGCGAAGAAGCATTGCCGAGGTGGCATATGCGAGGAGAGTCTGGCGAGGCAACATACGTGAGGTAGCATATGCGAACTGGAATGTGCGAGGCAGCATTACCGGCTCAAGAATGGCGAGCTGTTTAGGCAAGGTGGCTTTGCCGAGGCAGGTCTGGCGAGGCGAGCTAGTCAGCGTGTTTCTGGGCAGAGGCCTATTTAACCCCCAGTAACCCCAGTAGTGTTTCACGATTTTCTTTCTTTCTTCCACCGAAAGTTTCAGTCTTTGTCTCAGATTGTTCCATTTTATATTGTAAGGCATTAATACTTAGATTAGTGCAATAGACTTCTAGATTAGTCTATATTAAGGAAGAATCATCAATTTAAGCAGTATTTTGCAGAAATCTCAGTTTGGAGGAAATAAGGTAAATTTTCTTCCTAAATTATTTTTTTAGATTTATTTAAGTCTATGGGTTAGGATAATTAATTCTGGGTATATAGAAATTATTGCTAGTGATATGAAGTAATTAATGGTAATTAATGTGGGAGAAATTTGGAGGTTGAGACTGCTGTGAACAGTAACTCCAAAAATTTAATGTGAAATTTAATGCAGTTTTCTTTAAGAAATAAATGGAATTGTTGTTAGAAATTAAGAATAGAGATTCTAAGATAATTAATTAATGAGAAATCATGTCAAATATTATTATTTTTGAGAAACCCTAATTTTTGTATATTTGGGGAATTTCTTAGGAGGAGAAATTCAAAGTTTATTGAGGAATTAAGTAACAGAATTGCTAAGGAGAAATTAAGAGAAATTGTGTAAGAGGTAAGTATGAACATCCCATTTGATTATTGTTCATTGGAATTAAAATGATCAAAATATCCTTATGTTGATTATCCTATTATATATATATATATACTTGAACAATGTGAATGGCTTGGTCAATATTCTTGGATTAAGTCCATGTACTCTTGCTTGAGAACCCGGTTTGGACATTGATATATGATGATGGTCTTGCGACCAATATACTTTTATAATTTGATACCCATGACCCATGGATAGAACTCTCTTCCCAATGAGAGTAAATTCATTGGTCCATTGTGCACTTTGGGAGCCCAGCCGATAGGGTTTTTATCGGTGTTCCGCCTAGAGGGGGCCAGGAGCTCTAGGCATATGCCTGGCTAAGCATGTGTGCACATTGAGGTAGCAAGGCTACCGATATGTATGTTATGATATGTGATCAGTTCTACCAGATGAGATTTGATAATGCCATTCTTTGTGGGCATTTTATGTTCTAAATATGAACCATGATGTGAAATTGACATGATTTGATATAGCCATCCATTATGAAAACCACATTTCTTTCAAGTAAAGCTCATGACCTTTTTCATGCTTATATGTATAATTAATTGTTCATGACCATGATTCGATATTCAATTCTTATTGTACAATGTTCATATCTTACTGAGTTGAAGGCTCACTCCTCTTCTGTGGATTTCAAGTGATAGCTTAGCTCGTGAGGGGGCTAATAGAGAAGATCGGGCTTCTTGACTTATTTACTTCAAGAAGCTTCATTGTAATAATTCTTTGAGACATTTTGAATATTTATTAATGGTATTGTGATACAATATGTATTGGAGTATACTCTAAAGCTCCGTAGTTAGTCTTCTGAGGATACTAAAATATTTTGATGTATGATTGTTATCTTTTGGGATACTCTTGTTTCTCAGTGATGTGAGATGTCTCTTTTGATCATTAAGGAACAAAAGGAAAATATGAAATGATAATAGAAAGATGTGATTGGTTTTAATTATATGTATGGACATGATAGATGTATGGTAAAATATGATGTTGCACTTTATTTGAAGGAGATGAGATTCATGATTTTTGAGTTCTACGGGTTTATAGTGGCCTTAAGCCTACCCTTACCCTAGGACCATCGCACCACTGGAGTTGGGATGTGACATGCCGGAATGGAAATGAGAACAAGTTACTATGGATTTTATGGTTGATTTACCGAAGACTTTACGGGGATATGATTCCATCTGGGTTATAGTTGATCGACTGACTAAGTTAGCTCACTTCTTATAAGTGAAAATTAGTTATACTGCAGCACAATATGCCTAGTTGTATATCGATAAGACAATACAGCTTCATGGTGTGCCGCTAATGATCATCTCATATAAAGGAACACAATTCACATAGTGGTTTTGACATAAATTTTAGGAGGCATTAGGGACACAGCTATGGTTTAGTATTGCATTCCATTCGCAGACTGATGGCCAACCAGAGCATACTATACAGACACTAGAAGACCTGTTACGACTATGTGTACTGGATTTCAAAGATAACTGGGATCAGTATTGGCCATTGATTAAGTTCTTATATAATAATAGTTGCCATTCATCTATTGGGATGGGTCCGTATGAAACATTATATGGCAAAAATTGTCGATCTCCTGTTTGTTGGGTGGAATTAGGAGAGAAGCATTTGGAAGGCCTTGAGTTAATTAATGAAACAATAGAGAAAGTGCCTATCATTAAAGAAAGAATGAAAACTGCATTTAGCAGACATAAAATTTATGTAGATCCAAAGAGGAAAGATATACACTTTACTGAAGGTGATCATGTTTTCTTTAAAGTCTCACCTATGAAAAGTGTGATGAGATTCGGTAAAAAGGGTAAACTGTCACCTAGATACATCGATCCATTTGAGATTTTGGAGGAGATTGGTAATCTTGCTTATTGACTAGTGCTTCCACCTAACTTGAGCCACGTTCATCCAGTGTTCCACGTGTCGATGCTTCACAAGTATGTATCAGATTTGTCGCATGTACTGGAACCACATGATATTGAGGTCTAGGAAGACTTGTCATATGAGGAAGTACCTATGAAAATAATCGATTGTCAAATCATACAATTGCGCTACAAGGAGATTTCGATGGTGAAAGTACTATAGAGAAATCAATCAATAGAGGATTGTACATGGGAAAGCGAGCAAGATATGTGTACTAAGTATCCACATTTGTTTCAGTAGCAAGGTACATATTGATAGTAAATTCGAGAACGAATTTATTTGAAGGGGGTAGAGTGCAACACCTAGAGTTTTTGACACAGTTACTAGATAGTTTTCTCAAGTACCGGTCCGATAATACTGAAAATAATTATTCAGCCTAAATAATTAGTATAGTACCAAATCTAAAGTTATTTAATGCAGACATATTGCTAATAAAAGAACTAAAATAATATTATTTATCGATAAAAAGAAAGAATGAAAAAGTGTTATGGATGATGGAAAATCAATAGAATGGCAAAACAGTAAATAAGTGTAAGTTTAGGGGTATTTTTGGAAACCTATTGTCTAAAACTCATAATCAGACTCAGAGCAATATTAAATAATAGAACAGACTAAAATAAGTCATTTCACTTTCCACTCTGATATTTGATTCTAAATAGAAATAACATAATTTATTACATAAAGTTATTAGGTAAAGTGCAAATAAGAAAAGTTTAGGGGCTTATGTGCAAATATCCAAAAATTTGGCATATAAATTCATGTCTTAGATATTTTCCACCCCATTTCTTCTTCTTTTTATTCTTTCCCATCTTGGCCGAACCACCCTAAGCCAAACCCACCAAATTTTCAACCAAAATTCAAAGGAAAAACTAAAGAAAACTTTATTTCTAACCATGATTAACCTTATTCCATCAAAATTTCATCAAAAGGATAGAAGAATTTCAAGGTTTCTCCACCTAGAGATTTCGGCCACTTCACCCATCTAAGGTAACTTGATGTTTTCTTCCATTTTATGGTTTAGATAGATGATTTAGATAATGAATAACATAGTTTTAATAACCAATTGCATCAATTTACACCAATTGATGGAAATTCTCAAATTTAAAATCCTAATTGCATTATATCAATTACCAACTCTTAAATTAGTGTTATATAATTTTTATTTTAGTTAGAATAGGTCTTATTATCATCATGGAAGCTAAATAGATGGCTATATTGGTGTAGAATTCAAGGTTGAATTAAAGTATACATATTGCCTACTATAGGAGGAATTGGAGTTCAAGATGAAATTTTGGCTATCTAAACTATTAGGTGAGTTCAATATGCTCCATTTTTTATGTCTAACATGCTAGATTGAATTATGAAAATTGCTTGAAAAACTTCATCCTTGGCTGAACCCTAGAATGAAATTTCCTTTGAAAATTTTACTTGTTTTTCCTTAACTTTCCACTTGATTTTGATTCTTAAATTATTGTTCATTTTGTTATTTGAGTTGTTGGTTGAATTGTTCCCATTGTGAACTCTTGAATTAATGTTTGGGTAATGTCAAATTTCTACCAAAACTATGATTAATTGTTGGTTGAAAGTTGCATACCAACTGTTTGATAACATGCTTAAACCAATTTCCTTGCATTTGTTACCTTAGCCAATGCCATTATCGCCAGCGATATTGGCTAGCCAATGGTGCCAGCATAAATGGCATTGGATGACTTTGATAATAATAAACCTATACTTGTTTACCGCAACCATTGTGATATCTGTTATTAATAACAGTCCTGATATCTGCTGTATTGGAAATATTGATTATTCACAAATTAATACTACTGTTTACTACAATGTTATTGTATTCTATTTATTGATACTATTCCTTTGACGATATATATTGTTTTCTAATGTCTTATATATATGTGTTTGTCAGAACTGTCCGACCGATGTGGTAGTGGGTAAAATCTATCAGCGTTGTGCACAATGACCAACTAGACAGGGTTAAGTGTCTAGAATCCTAGTTGGGAAGGAATTTGTCCTAGACATAAAGCCTGACCCGCCTTATGTATTTTACTAATATTAATTCACTGTTACTGTTATTAGTCCCTTGTCTGTCACTTCCACATACAGACTTGACAGCTTATACCATTATTGACACTGCTTATTTATTATTATATATATCTTACCTTATAGACATTAGCGTGTAATACCTTTTCCATTGACATTGATCATACCATTTCTTTATTGTTACCCTACCCTGCATGTATATATTGTATATTGAGCTCACTGAGTATTTATATACTCACCTTGTAGTGGTTTTATCTTTTCAGGATATGAGCAGTAGAGTGGTTTCCATCTTTTTTCTCGAGCAACCAGAATACATTTTTGTAATATGATCACTATGATATTATTTTATTTTGTTATCTTCTAGATATGGTCCATGATCTGTAATGACTGATACTTATTAGAATAGATTGTATGAATATTATAATTATGTGATGGAAAATATATATCAGATTGGTATAGGACTGTTATGATTTAAGTATGGTTATTATAGGGGTGTTTGGGTACAAAATCCGTTTTGAAAACACAGTTTTACAAATGCCGTTTTAAAAAAAGCTGGCATGTCTAGCTTAGATTTTTTCTATTTTTAAGTTTTAAAATAACGTTTTGAATTAATCTGCCAAATACTCAAAAAACCGTTTAGCATTTTTTAAACTTCAAAACGGCGTTTCATACCCATTTTAAATAGATTTAAATCACACCCTCCCCCTAAATGGAGATAATTATAATAGTGAATATAAAGATTAATTTGACATAATGATACTGGTGTTCTACGGGTGTTGGATGTCTCTGACTGTTCCCACATCCTATAATCATCATACCTCGAATTCGAGTCGTGACACATAATGAATAACAAAAATTATATTAAAATATAAATGCATAATTTTAATATTTTTATGTATTTTTTGAGTATTAGATATGAAATTGATATTATATTAAAAAAATATAATATTTTTTGAGTTAATTTTCCTTGATTGATTGATAATTATTTTTGAAATTAATAAGTAACTTTTTTCTTTTACAATAAATTGGCAAATTACCCTAAGTTTTATGTAAGATGAATTCTAATATTTATTTTTAGTTATACTCATGGTTGTCAAAATTGGATCGAATCAATTAATTGAATCAAAAAATCAAAAATCAAATCAGAGATCGGGCTAATAAGCTTTTTTTATCTGTTCTAAAAAATCAGACCAAAAATCAGTTAACCGATAAACTGATAAACTCGAATCATTTTTTTTTAATCGAGCGGGTTAGATTTTTTATTTTTATTTTTTAAATTTTTTATCAAAACGGCGCCATTTTGTTTTTGAAATTTTTTTATTAAATTCTTTTGCTTAAAGAGAGGAGATTCGAATCCAAAATCTTTCGAAAATATTCTAAGATTTTTTTCATTATATTAAGGACAAGTTTTATTAATATTTTCTCAAAATTAATATTTATAACTATCAGATAATTTAATTAATTAATAAATTATACTATTAGCTTTTTAAAATAATTAAACTCATTAAATTTAATGTACTCTTAAAATATAAATATACATATATTTTTGTGATTTGAAATTTTATTTTAATAATTATTTAATATATTTATTAACTAATGTGTTAATTTATTTATTTTATACAAATATATTTTATTTCTTATATTTTTAATATGTAATATAATTATAATATATCTTATATTTATTACATCTTTAATTGAATTATGATTTAATTTTTGTTAATGGTAAAATTATCTAAATATTAAAAGAATAGAGGATAACTAGTATGATGTATGAGTTGAATTTTTTTCATATAATAATATATAATATAAAAATATTTTTTATAATTTTATGTAAAATTAATTATGATAATTTTCATTTTTATAATAACTAGTTATTATTATATTACTATTTTAAATTTAATTGGATTATTTTTCTATTGTATAATAAAACAAAACATATTAGTGCATATTTTTTTCTATTATATAATATTAAATTTAATTATTTTCGGTTTTATCTCAGTTTAACCTGTTCAATCTCGATTGAATTTCTGACTCTATGATCTTCTGCTTTCAACAGTTTTATGATCAGTTTAAATCTAAAAATTTTGGTTATACTCACAAGTCAAATTTGACGCAAACTTGACCTCTTCAAACTTGAATTTGGAAAAAATTAATGAAACTTATATTCGGTCTTAGATGGGATTTGAAAGGATGTAATATTACCTTAGAAAATTCTTACTTATATTGGCTGAAACATTAATTTAATAAGACAAAAATATATAAAATAAAAAAATATATCTTTTTACTAAAAAAAAATAAAAAAATTATATAGTTAAAATATCTTATCACTTATTGATTGAATATATGAAATAAATTTTTATACAAAGTGTAGTCAAGAATTTTCTCCTTACCTCTTTATCCAGATTTAGAGTCTCTTTATCCAGATTTAGAGATTCGGAGAAAAGAGAAAAGAGAAAGAAAAAAAATTGTTGGAATCTATGTTTTCTTTTTAAATTAAATCGGAACATAAAACATGACGGATGATATTTGAGTTCTTCTTTGAATTATATTTTTAAAGAACTTGAAATCATTATATTATATCTTAAAATAACGTCCCATATCCAAGAACAAGTCTACTTCACGGTTCAGTCCTGCTCATACATAGAGTTCAATTAACAAGGGGAACGTGTTAAGTGAAAACCTATTATATTGGACAACTATACATACAATGACCAAAAGGGCTTTTCTTTTTATTGATTTAAATCCTGTAAACACAAGGACAAAAGATGATTGCTCAAGCCAACCAAACTTTTGCATTGTGGGGTAGCAAAAGCACTACCAAAGACAAGGTAGCTAGGCCTGGTACTGTCATTCACAATCTTCACAAATTACAAGCCAATACCTATCCATTCTGCTACAAAATAAAATAGGTGATAACAAAACTAATAGTATTGGTGTTGGGTATTCTAGATTCCATTTTCTTGTTCGTTAAAAATTTTACTTCTTCTCAACCAACATCACCTTTCAATAATTTTCCAACATATTAATATCCTCTATATTAAACAAACTATAAAAGTTATTTAGTTTTCGATCTCAAAACCTTCCAGTTATTAAAAAATGCCATCAAACGAATCCCTACCATGATTAATTGTTAGTGGAGGGTCGCTTTTTAACTTCAACATTGCCTACACTCTTGGCCTATATAAAGGAGAAGCTCAAAGACTGATATGGTGTGTAATGAATTCAAAGAATAATAGCACATCCATTTCCTTAGTATATATAATATAGCGTGCGTTCTTTCTTTCTTTCTTTCTGGCTATATACATATGAAGATATAGTTTTCTTTGTTTCCTGTTCAAATTTGATTTAATTAATATTGATGATGGTTAGTATAGTACAACAACAATCGTGTTTGCATACATAGTTCTTTTAGTTATTATTTTTTGTTAACAATTGTCCAGTAAAACTCAATTAATAATGTTTCTTGCAGGATGGGAAGATGAGTTGCACTGTTTCTGATGCTGTAGACTACCGTGGATTTCCTCCAGATAGATCTAAAACTGGTGGTTGGGTGTGTGCTGCTCTTGCTCTAGGTTTGTTTTCCTTTTTTTTTTTTTTTTTTTTTTTAAATTATTACATTTTCTTCTTAATTGATTCCTGAAATTTCAAACTTCAATACTTATGTTTGATAAGGTATCGAACTACAACTTCATTTGATTACATTCAGTTACAAAATCTCAGTTATAGTTTAATAGTGTTGATTTATTTATTTACATTATATTACATTTTATTATATCATATGAAATATGGTATAAATTTCTATGAGTATTACAATATTTACTTATGGGGTATTTCATACAAAGTTAAGAAGGGAAGATATACCATAAACCTTTGATTTAATAACACTGGAATCATCTTTAAAGCTGAGTTGGAATATCATTCAAAGTTAAATTAATAAAAAAAAAAAAGGAAGATATTTCATGGTAGAAGAATCTTTTACCCTATAATTGGGAAAAAGAATGAGGAAAGAAAGAAAATAATTGAAACAAAATAAGAATGTGTGGATATGAGAGGAAAGTTATTTTCATTTACTTTTTGAAAATAATTTTTTTTATGGGAATAAAATTATAATTTCAATTATTTTTCTCTCACTTTCTTTAACTTGTCCAAATTTTCTTTTCTCTCACTTTTCAACCTTTCCAAATAAAAAGAAGGAAAATAATATTGTTTTTTTTTTCTTTTTCTTTTATTTTTCATGAATCCAAACTGGGGTTAGGGTTTAAGAAATGTTTTATAAAGCAAATAAAAAAGTTGATTAAAAATTAATATTATTATTAGCTAGTAATTTCAAAACTTATAACCCTTTGCCAGATTTAACAGCCAACCACCACAAGACACCTGTAATCTAGTACAAAGCCTTGGGCCTTTAGTCGATCAAAGTTCATAATTACTTTAGCTTGATTGTTTATTTGATTTTTTCACTGTTTAGGATTAGTAGTTAAGAGGTGATGATGATGATTCGCTTGAAGAAGAAGAAGAAGAATAAGGGACAAACTGAGTATGGAGCCCACAAACAATAATTCAAATCTTCATATAAACTTTTATCATTATGATATTAAATCTTAGTCCCTATTGAGATCTGAAAATGCATGTGATCATCAACAAACTCTTCTGGATATTCCCATTCCACTTTTTCTTTTTAATTCACCACCGCTTTTGATTAATCTTAAATTTCTGCCATAAGATTCTATTGATCTTTATATAAATAGGATGATTTTTCTGTCATATTATATGTCTTCTTTTTTATTTTATATTTTTTTATACACTTATTATTTTTTAAAATATTTTGACAGTTAATATTTTTTATAAATGATATAGCGTATAAAAAAAATGAGATAAAATGCATAATGAAATAAAAAATACAAACTGTTTTATAACTTCCTATCTTTTCATGTCATAATTAATAAATTTTATCACTAATTTTAATTTCTGATTATAATTAGCTTAATTACATGTGTAGAATACAATTACAAAAGATAATATAAATAATAAATTAAAAATTTATTTAAATTTATTTAATTACATCGTATGGAACTAAATAGAATAATAATAAGCTAATATTTTTTTTATAGGGATTGAAATATGTGAGAGGCTTTCAACAATGGGAATAGCAGTGAACCTGGTGACTTATTTGATCGGAACATTGCATCTGCCTAGTGCAACTTCGGCCAATATTGTGACAGACTTCATGGGAACATCTTTTCTTTTGTGTTTGCTTGGAGGTTTTCTTGCTGACTCTTTCCTAGGGAGATACAAGACTATTGCCATCTTTGCTGTCATACAAGCAATTGTAAGTACATATAATCTAAGGTTAATTATTCTTATATCTATATATTTTTCTAAATTATACTAAATCATTTTTGTGTTTTTAAAATTAAATTAAAATATCCATGTATTTTTTTTTTTTTGTTAAACAATGAGATCATTCCGTCTAATTTCCTCCATTTTTCCGTGAGTCCCAAAAAATCAACTTAAATAAAGTTAGTTACTCTGGCGTCCCATATTTTTACAAATTATACTAAATCATATACGTGTTTCTAAAATTATATTAAAACGTCCATACATTTTCTCATCTAATCCAAATCGTATCTAGTAATATCAATACTAGTCAATTTTTCATGACACACCCTCTACTCTACTGTCCTGATAGGCAGTGTGACAATAAAGAATGTTTCCTATAGCTATACGATTACTAGAAAACTGATAATAATATCTGAAATATCTAAGACGATTGTAACATATTTATAACTGTATAATACTATTACACGAAGGGTCAAATCTAGGATTATACAAACTATAGTTGTCCAAAATAATATATATAACACAGCTAACTAACCAAAAACAAAAAGGGAGATTGTTGGCTCGACCTATGTTATATGTTGAACAAATGAGAGAACACCACTAACTCTGCTGGATATCCACTGAGAATGATCTGAAAAGTATTAATATAGGAGAGGTGAGCAAACCACAATGCTCAGTGAGTGGTAAATATTTAATAAAGGAGAACATAATATTATTTTCTACATATAATTTATATAAAATATCATCATTCTGAAAACGAATTGCATAGAAAATAATCTAGCACAAGAAATAAATCATAAAATAATTCTCTATAAAACATACACTCAACATATATAAACAATCTGTAAATAGATAAACTGGCATCTTGGGCGCACGATGACATCTGGTAGCACCAAGAGCAAACTGGTTATACACATGTGCAGAGCTACACCCAAAGGGCGATCACCTGATATACGTTCCAAAAACTATATGTATATCAAACGCTGTCCTAAAGACAGTATCTGTTATCTAAGAGTTATCCTCGTCAGGATAGTCTTAATTCGTCATTTACTCTGAAATACCTGTCATCTAGGTATATCTATCAGACATATACATATATGAGTGTATTTAAAAAAAATATTTGTATTCAACTGTATAATCAAATCCTTTTTTATAAATCAAATACCAAAAATATTAATATATGTTCCCAACTTTAATATATAAAATATCATATTTCTAAAATTTCGATTTAAATTAATTTTCATTCAGAAATCCATTTCTCAAAACATATAGCATATATTAGTAAAATCAATATTATAAATTCACCACTCACCTGGCAAAATGATAGAAAACCTATCAGACTGGAGCACCTCATTGATCCAAATTGGTCACTGAGTCAACTCTTATAAATAAATAAAAACTAATATTGGAATATAAAAATAAATTCTAAAATGTTATGATGCATGAATTATGCTGACTCTAAAATATTTAGCATAATTTCTCACGAAAATTCGACAGAATTTCCTCTTAAAAACTGTCAGTTTCAAAAATCAACATACTCAAATAATCACAATAACAGTTTATAATATAATATTAAACACCAATTATAACTCATAATGCTATTTTATATCTAACTAAAATAAAATATACAAAATATGGTCAAGGTTCCAATTGACAATAATTAATATTTCGGGTATCCAAACAAAAATCTAAAAGTGTTTATGGATTCCTTATACTGCAAGGAATATTTTGATATAAAAATTAATAATTAAAACTAACTAATTGAGAAAATTTTAAATTTAGCCTAAACCTTAAACTTCAACTTCAAAATTAATTGGCTAAAACTAAAAATTAACCCAATTAAATATCAAATTCATGCTCCAAACATCAAAAACAATTAGTTACCTGAGTTAAACGGTCGAAAAATCAAAACTTGACATTCAGTCGAGGAATAGAGAAAAGAAATCAAAAGAAATATTTTCTAATAAGAAAAGTATATATATATATATATATATA
>CANXYC010711787.1:0-23879 GCA_948193065.1 Aleurites moluccanus
GGGCACGGGAGATGCCAATGGCGACCGACACCCGTAGAAACCAGTATCACATGCATCATCTATAAACCTCAATATATTATTTATATTAATTAATTACCAGTCATTCTGTTAATCTGTCATGCATTCTGTAATCATTCTGCAATTGGCTGTAACTATTCAAATTATCATATCATGCATCATCATATACTCAATATCATAAAGCATCATATACAATGTTCATCTCTTAGCTAACCCAATACATACCCATGGAGCAGCTATATAATGAACACCAAAAATAATAGTAATACAAAAATCCAGAAAATATACATCAAGACTGTGGTAGATATCCCGGGATGACAGAAGACAGGAATCTGCAATATACTCCTCTCCTGAAATGGGTAAACAAATAAACGATGAGTATAAATGATACTCAGTGAATTTACATGCATCACAATAAATAATAGGCATCAATAACAATAATATCAGCCAATGGGATAACAGTATATAGAATAAATGTCAGGGTATAGTAAAACACAGAATATCATATAGGCTCGGTTACATATGGAAAGACAAATAATGGGATGGACTGTATGAAAAGAAATTATACAATCTCCAGTCAGTCAATGTGGACTATGTAGGTCTCCAGTATCAATGAGCATAAGGCTGATCAAGCCCTATGCCTAGGACTATAACCCCTCATAGCTAGGGTATCAGTAATACAATGTATACAAGGTCGACAGTATTTCCCCACTACCCTGTCGAATTGGTAGTTCTGCTAAGCCATATCAGGGTCAATAACGAGGGATACCATAAGCAACAATGACATCCAGATAACAGTTAATCCAATAACAATCAGTTCGGTATCAGTCAGTACAGTATTCAATATACTCAATGGCAATGCCATATACAATATACAATCAATAATAAAAAGTTTAGTAATAAGGAAAGACATGAAACAAAAGTTGGTACGGTGGCCGAAATTGGTAGGTCAATTGGCATGCCAACGTCCCTGGCAACAATGGCATTCAATTGGTAGGCCTATGGTATGCAAACCAATAGGCCAATGGCAAATGAACTAGGCATTTCATCGAACACTTAGTGGGCATACAATGGCAAGCCAATTGGTTAGGTTATGGTTCAAATTTGACTTGCCCATTCAAATAAATAACAAACCACATTGTCAAACAAAGTGTAGGTATCAAAGAGACACAATTAAACAATATTAAAAAGGATCAAATTGGCAAGGAAAATATGGAAAAAATCAAAAAATTCCAAAGGCAATACAAGGGCAATAGGGTTCGACCATTTAGGGTTTTTTCACAAATAGTTTCCAAACAACAATTCAATCATTTAGGCATGATAATTGATGCAATGTAAACTCACCTTGGCCTCCAAATAGCTTTTGCACAATCCAATTCCACCAATTTCTACCAAAATGCCAAAATAAGCTATTTTGAAAATAAACCTTGATCAATCTCCAATTCTACATTAATTAATCCATCAATTAGTTACCTAAACACATCCAATTGACTAATTCTAACATCAATTAATATAAACACATCCTAATTTATCAAATCATATCTTACAACTTCAAATAGCCAACACAATTTAGGGATTTCAATCAATTTGGATAAATTGGTGCAATTAATCATCACACCCATTCAATTGAACCTAAATTACATCTAAATCATCAATCAAACACAAAAAATAAACTCATTACCTCAAAATCACCAAAGTGGCCGAAATCTTCCTTGATTTATTCCTCCAAATCCTTTGCTCCAATCTTCAAATTAATGATGGAAATGGATTAAGCTACCTTGATTTACTATTTTTCCATAAACTTTCCTTAGAAATCTATAAGGAAAATGAAGAAATGAAGAAGGAAGAAGGAAGAAGGAAGAATATGGTTCGGCAATGGAAGAAGAAGAAGAAAAAAATGGAGCACCGAAATTGGCTAAGGCAAATTAATAGGAAAAATCAAATGGTAAATTACAACTAAACCCTCAAACTTCCATCCTTTACACTTTGGTCCTTAATCTTCTGTAATTCCTTCTGATAATTTTTTTAGGATTTAGATATCAGTGTGGGGAGTGAATAGGCTTATTTTAATTTATACTTATTTATAAAAATTATTCTGGAGTCATTTTATAACCCCGACCGACCACTTTCCACTATTCACCTTGAATTTCCATTCATTTACAAAAATGTCATTACTTACTTCTTCAGTGTTCCTAAATGATTTCACTTCTTTCCTTTTACCAAAATTAAACATAAATTATGGTCATATTTTACCCCTATATCAACTTTAGAAATTTTTATGTTGACCGGATTGTTAATTTCTTGGCAGTGTTTCCGACACCGCCAGTTTCTGGAAAAGTTTCAAGTTCGCTTTCTAACTGTGTCTCTAAAATTATTTTCCATCATTTCAAGACTACATATACTGAGAATTAATTCATGCATATGAGTTATAACTTTCTAGGATATTACATTATACCCCCTATAAATAAATTTATCCTCGAATTTAAATAAAACATACCTCACTGATGGAATAGGGATGGATATCTGCTCTGCATCTCCTGTTCGTTCTCCCATGTGCATTCCTCCATCGTCTGGTTCCTCCGTAGCACTTTTACCATAGGAATCTCTTTGTTCTGAAGCTTTCTGACCTGTCGATCAACAATCTCCACAGGTAGCTCCTCATAGGACAAATCTTCACTGAGATCCAGATCTTGTACCTCCAAAATGTGCGATGGATCCGACACATATTTCCACAGCATCGATATATGAAAGACTGGATGTACGTGTCTCATACTGGGTGGAAGAGCCAATCTATAGGGCACATTACCAATCCGCTCAAGTATCTCAAATGGGCCTATAAACCTTAGCGACAATTTACCCCTCTTCCTAAATATCATAACTTCCCTCATCGGTGAGATTTTTAGGAATACATGATCACGAACTGAAAACTATACATCCTTCCTCTTCGGATTAGCACAATTCTTCTGCCTACTGAAGGCAATCCTCATCCGCTCTCTGATCATAGGAACCTTCTCCATAGTCTCTCTAATCAGCTATGGTCCCTCTAGCTGCTTTTCTGCCAGCTCCGCCCAACACACTGGAGATCTGAACTTCCTACCATATAGTGCTTCAAATGGAGCCATACCAATAGAAGAGTGGTAATTGTTGTTGTAGAAGAACTCTATTAATGGCAGATAATAATCCCAGTTGCCTTTGAAATTCAGAACACATAATCTGAGCATATCCTCTAATGTCTGGATCGTCCTCTCTGACTGCCCATCAGTTTATGGATGAAAAGCAGTATTGAATCATAACTGGGTATCTATAGCCTTCTAAAATTTCTGCCAAAACCGAGATGTGAACTATGTACCCCTGTCAGATATGATCACCAAAGGAACTCCATGAAGACACACAATCTTATCCACATACAACTGTGAGTACTAAGTTGTCGTATAGCTGATCTTTACCTCCAGAAAATGTGCAGACTTCGTCAACTGATCAATAATCACTCATATATAATCATATCCCCTCGAAGTTTGTGGTAGACTAACAGTGAAATCCATAGTAACCTATTCTCATTTCCACTCTAGTAACTCATTCTCCTGAAGTTGCCGTGATGGCTTCTGATGCTCGAACTTAACCTACTGACAGGCTAAGCATTTAGACACAAACTAAGCTATGTCTTTCTTTATCCTAGGCCACCAATAAACATCTCTCAAATCATGGTAAATCTTGAAAATCCCTGGATGTACACTGTATGCAGAATAGTGAGCCTTTCTCATAATCCGATCCCGTAGCCCATCAAAGTCTGGTACATATAAGCGTTTCCCACATCTCAGTATCCCATCATCCACATTAAACTCTGTCATCCAACCACTATGAACCTCTCCTTTCAGCTTCAGCAGATATGGATCCCTGTCCTAAGCCACTTTAATATCATCAATCAACAGTGACTTTGCCCGAAATTGGGCTATCAAAGCCCGGTTCTGATCCTGGGATCTTAACTCCAACTCTACCCCCAAATCTGCTAGCTCTCTCATCTGCCTGATCAATGGCCTCCTGCCAATCACAATATGAGCAAGACTACCCATAGATTTCTTACTCAGAGTATCCGCCACTACATTGGCCTTCCTTGGGTGATAGAGAATCTCACAGTTATAATCCTTCACAAGCTCTACCTATTTGCGCTGCCTCAGAATTAGATCCTTCTGCTGAGATATATATTATAGACTCTTATGATCAGTATATATCTCGCATTTTGACCCATACAGATAATGTCTCCAAATCTTCAAGGCAAATATAACTGCTACTATCTCCAGATCATGAGTTGGATAATTTATTAAATGCTTCTTTAACTGACGAGAAGCATAAGAAATTACCCTACCCATCTGCATCAGTACACACCCTAGGCTAACCCGTGAAGCATCACAATATACTGTATATTTCTCCCCCTCAACTAGTAATGCTAAAATCGGAGCACTGGTAAGGTAATACTTCAGAGTCTGGAAGCTACGGTCACACTCATCCATCCAGACATATCGCTCCTGTTTCCTCATCAATCTAGTCAATGGAGCTGCAATCCGGGAGAAATCCTTCACAAACCTCCGATAATACCCAGCCATACCCAGAAAACTGTGCACCTCTGAAACACTGGTAGGCTGTGGCCAATTAGCTACTGCCTCAATCTTCTGAGGATCCACCATAATACCATCCTTGCAGATAACACGCCCAAGGAAGCACACCTCAGTCAACCATAACTGACACTTAGATAATTTGGCATACAACCGATGCTCCCGAAGTGTCTGTAACACAATCCTCAAATGCTCCCTGTGCTCCTCCTCACTCCTGAAATAAATAAGTATGTCATCAATGAAGACGATGACAAACTTATCCAAATACAACCTGAACACCCTGTTCATCAGATCCATGAAAGCCGCTGGAGCATTAGTCAACCCGAATGGGAATACCAGAAACTCATAATGACCATAGCGGGTTCTGAAAGCAGTCTTGGGTATATCACCACTCCTGATCTTTAATTGATGATACCCAGACCTCAAATCAATCTTAGAAAAATGGCTAGCACCCTGCAACTGATCAAATAAGTCATCAATCCATGGTAGTGGATAATAATTCTTCACTGTGACTTTGTTTAGCTGCCTGTAGTCAATACACATCCTCAATGAGCTATCTTTCTTTCTCACAAACAGAACCGGTGCACCCTATGAAGAATTGCTCGGTCTAATAAACTCTCTATCCAATAGCTCCTGTAAATGTGTCTTCAACTCTTTCAGTTCAGCTGGAGCCATTCTGTATGGTGGAATGGATATCGGGTTTGTGCCTGCATGCACCTCTATCTCAAACTCAATCTCCCTATCAGGGGGCAATCCTGGCAACTCCTCAAGAAATACATAAGGAAACTCCTGAACAACCGGTATCTGCTCCAACTGTACAAAAGACTTCTGTACATCCACTACATGAGCTAAATAGGCTGAACAACCTTTTCCAATCATCTTCCTAGCTTGGATAGCAGAAATCAATTTAACCCGGAACTCCCGAATATCACCCTGAAACACAAACTCTGGCTGCCCCTTAGGGTGAAATCTAACCCTCTTCCGATAATAGTCTATCACTGCTCGGTGTCTCGTCAACCAATCCATACCCAATATAACGTCTAACTCAAGCACATGCAACTCAATCAAATTAGCACGTAGAATACGATCATCAATCTCAATAATACAATCAGGATAGAAATGATCAACATCCACACAATCCCCCATAGGAGAAGCAATAGTCAATGGCACATCTAATAACCTTCTCTCCTTATTCAATTTGGGTGCAAAATGTGGTGACACAAAAGAATGAGTAGCACCCGAATCGAATAAGGCATCAGCAATCTCATTCTGAACCAAAATAGTACTTGTGACGACAATGTCTGATCTCTGGGCATCCTGGGTGTTAACCGCAAATACTCTGCCCTGGCCCCTACCAGCTGGAGCCTGACTCCCACTGGGAGCCTGTCCTCCCCTGCCTCTACCTCTAGCTGTAGCCTCTTTGCCTATATTCTGACTAGCCTGAACCACCAGCTGTGATACTGTAACCGATGGCTGCAGATCAGCCCTCATTGGACAAGTGTTAATATAATGGCCCTGCTGGCCACACCTCAAATATGCTCTAGACCGTCTCCATCACTCCCCTCCATGCCTACGACCACAATACACACAAGTAGGAATGTTGGGTGCCTGTGTAACTGGCCTCGAAGAACCTTGAGAATAAGCAGGTGCTGACTGAACCACTGGTTGATCCCTACTCTGTAATCTCCTCCTCTAACTACTGGCTGGAGATCTCTGCTAAAATCTGGGCACTGGCTTTGCCTGCCTAGGATGGGAGCTGCTCTCCCCCCTCTTGCTCTGTGATCCCGGACCACCCTTCCTCTTCTGGTCCCTCTTTTCCCTCTCCGTCTTGTATTTATCCTTAAAGAAGTGAACTCTATAGCTAACAAGGCATTATGCAATGCAACATGCAAACCCCTCCGAAATCTACTAATCAGGTCTGCCTCGGTCGGTACAATGTGAGCAGCATACTTATTCAACCGAATAAACTCCTTAGCATACTCCTCCACTGACCAGCCCCCCTGCTCAAGCTGCTCAAATCTGACCAAATTACGGGTCCTCACACCCTCAGTGATGAACTCATCAATCAAACCCTGTCGGAACTCTGCCCAAGTAGGTGGGTGCTCTCCATATAGCCTGGTCTCCATATGCCTCGAGAACCACATCCAGGCCTTACTCTTAAGTAACAAACCCACCAACTCTACTGATCTCAACTCTGAACAAGGTAGTCTCCTCACTACCTTCTCCACCTCCTCCAAAAAGTCAACTGGATCTGTACCTCTGCCTCCTATAAACTCTGGTAAGTTTAGCTTCAGAAAGCTAAACATGGATACTCCACCCTCCTCAATCTCTCTCCTGCCTCCTTGTACAGCTGGCTCCCTCTGAGCCCCCACTGGCTGCACAGGAGCCAATGCCACTGCCTCAGGCACTATTGGTGGAGGTACAACTGCAGGAGCAGGTGGTGGGTTTGCCTACTGTCTCTCCCTCCTAATCTCAGCCATCTCCCTCCTCAGCTCCATCAAACCTCTCATCATCTCTACCCTCCAAGGGTCATCTCCCCTCTTTGTATCCTCTGAAGTTCGTCCGGATCGAGACGGACCCTCTGATACTGAAATCTCCCTCACTAAGGACTCATTGGAGGCAACCTTAGCCTCCCTGGTATCTCTATCCTTGCTGTCGGACATCTCTATAATCTGTCGAGAAAAATGATAACAGTCTCAGAATACAGCAGAAATGCAGAATAATAAAATATAACAGACGATAATAGCAATAGATGACAAAGGAAATCCTATGCTCCATGGTATACCTAATTCTACCCTATTTTGTACTTAATCACTATTCCTCTAAAGTACAATCACTATTCATCTGTACCCTAGATTCATATTCTGTAAACCTAGTGCTCTGATACCACCTCTGTCATGATCCGATTTTCCACGGGAGATGCCAATGGCGACCGGTACCCGTAGAATCCAGTATCACATGCATCATCTATAAACCTTAATATATTATTTATATTAATTAATTACCAATCATTCTGTTAACCTGTCATGCATTCTGTAATCATTTTGCAATTGGTTGTAACCATTCAAATTATCATATCATGCATCATCATATACTCAATATATCATAAAGCATCATATACAATGTTCATCTCCTACCTAACCCAATATATACCCATGGACCAGCTAAATAATGAACACCAAAAATAATAGTAATACAGAAATCCAGAAAATATACATCAAGACTGTGGCAGATATTCCGGGATGACAGAAGACAGGAATCTACAATCTACTCCTCTCCTGAAATAGGTAAACAAATAAACGATGAGTATAAATGATACTCAGTGAAATTACATGCATCACAATAAATAATAGGCATCAATAACAATAGTATTAGTCAATGGGATAACAGTATACAGAATAAATGCCAGGGTATAGTAAAACAAAGAATATCATATAGGTTGGGTTACATATGGAAAGACAGATAATGGGATGGACTATATGAAAAGAAATCATATAATCTCCAGTCAATCAATGTGGACCATGTAGGTCTCCAGTATCAATGAGCATAGGGCTAATCTGGCCCTATGGCCAGGACCATAACCCCTCCTAGCTAGGGTATCAGTAATACAATATGCACAAGGTCAATAGTATTTTCCCACTACCCTGTCAAATCGGTAGCTCTGCCAAGCCATATCAGGGTCAATAACGAGGGATGCCATAAGCAACAATGACATCCAGATAACAGTCAATTCAATAACAATCAGTTCGGTATCAATCAGTACAGTATTCAATATACTCAATGACAATGCCATATACAATATACAATTAATAATAAAAAGTTTAGTAATAAGGAAAGGCATGAAACAAAAATTAGTTCAGTGGCCGAAATTGGTAGGTCAATTGGCATGCCAATATCATTGGTGACAATGGCATTCAATTGGTAGGCCTATGACATGCAAACTAATAGGCCAATGGCAAATGAACTAGGCATTTCATTGAACAATTGGTGGACATACAATGACAAGCCAATAGGTTAGGTTATGGTTCAAATTTGACTTGCCCATTCAAATCAATAACAAACCACATTGTCAAACAAAGTATAGGTATCAAAGAAACACAATTAAACAATGTTAAAAAGGATCAAATTTGCAAGGAAAACATGACAAAAATCAAACAATTCCAAAGGCAATACAAGGGCAATAGGGTTCGGCCATTTAGGGTTTTTTCACAAATGGTTTCCAAACAATAATTCAATCATTTAGGCATGATAATTGATGCAACGTAAACTCACCTAAGCCTCGAAATAGCTTTTGCACAATCCAATTCGCTTTTGCATAATCCAATTCCCCCAATTTCCATCAAAATGCCAAAATAAGCTACTTTGAAAATCAACCTTGATCAATCTCTAATTCTACATTAATTAATCCATCAATTAGTTACCTAAACACATCAAATTGACTAACTCTAATATCAATTAACATAAACACATCCTAATTCATCAAATCATATCTTACAACTTCAAATAGCCAATACAATTTAGGGATTTCAATCAATTTGGATAAAATTGTGCAATTAATAATCACACCCATTCAATTGAACCTAAATAACATCTAAATCATCAATCAAAGTCAAGAAATAAACTCATTACCTCAAAATCACCAAAGTGGCCGAAATCTTCCTTGATTTATTCCTCCAAATCCTTTGCTCCAATCTTCAAATTAATTATGTAAATGGATTAAGCTACTTTGATTTACTATTTTTCCATAAACTTTCCTTAGAAATCTATAAGGAAAATGAAGAAAGGAAGAAGGAAGAATATGGTATGGCAATGGAAGAAGAAGAAGAAGAAAATGGAGCACAGAAATTGGTTATGGCAAATTAATAGGAAAAATCAAATGGTAAATTATAACTAAACCCTCAAACTTTTATCCTTTACACTTTGGTCCTTAATCTTCTGTAATTTATTTTGACAATTCTGTCAGGATTTAGATATCAGTGTGGGGAATGAATATGATTATTTTAATTTATACTTATTTATAAAAATTGTTATGGAGTCATTCTGTAACTCCGACCGACCACTTTCCACTATTCACCTTGAATTTCTATTTATTTACAAAAATGCCATTACTTACTTTTTCAGTGTTCCTAAATGATTTTCACTGCTTTCTTTTTACCAAAATTAAACATAAATTATGGTCATCTTTTATCCCTAGATCAACTTCAGAAATTCTTCTGTTGACTGGACTGCTAATTTCTCGGCAGTATTCCTGACACCGCCGCTTTCCTAAAAAGTTTCAAGTTCGCTTTCTAACTGTGTCTCTAAAATTATTTCCCATCATTTCAAGACTAATGAACTAAATGCTGAGTATTAATTCATACATATGAGTTATAACTTTCTAGGGTATTACAGAAGCTTATATCAAATCCTATAGTTTGTTGAATTTGATATAGGTTGGAGCATTCTGTAACACTCCCCTTCAAGCTAGAGCATAGATATTTATCATGCTTAGCTTGTTACAAATGTGATTATCTCGAGTACTATTAAAAACCTTTGCAAAAATATCTCCTAATTATTCTATAGTATTCAAATTGTCCTGTAGAGATCAAATTTTGCTGCCTCTTTTTACGAATGAAATGACAATCAATCTCAATATGCTTAGTTCATTCATGAAATATGAGATTAGAAGAAATATAAAGAGCAACTTGGTTATCACACCACAAGTTTGTTGGTACTGAGACTTAGAACAATTTCATCTAAGAGCTGATATATCCACACCATCTCATACATAGACTGTGCCATAACCCTATATTTTGATTCTACACTAGATTGAGACACACCATTTTATTTCTTACTTTACCATGAGATCAAATTTCCTTTGAAAAAAATACAATAACCAGTGGTTGATCTTCGGTCAATCTTAGAACCTGTCCAATCTGCATCTGAGAAGCACTCGATGTGAGTATGTCTATGATTCTTATATATATTCCCTATCCAGGAGTTCCTTTTAGATAACACAAGATCTCTTCTAATGCTATCCAATGATGAACCATTAAGAAAGACATGAATTGACATAAAATACTGACAGAGTATGCAATATCACGATGAGTTACTGTAAGTTCAATTTTTTAACCAGTCTTTTATACTTCTCAGGATCTTCAAATAAGTCTCCATCTTTTATAAGTTGCAAGTATTGAGGCATTACATGGTTTAGCCCTCAACTTTCTAGTCTCAGTTAATAAGTCAAACACATATTTCCTCTGAGATAAAAAAAAGCCTGTCTTGCTTATTATCACCTCAACTCCTAAGAAATACTTTAATATTCCTAAATCTTTCGTGTGAAATTGGCTATGAAGAAAAGACTTCAGAGATGAGATTTCCATAGTATCTCTTCCAATAATGACAATGTCATTCACATACACTATAAGGAGAATAATACAAGATGAAGAATGTTTATAAAAAAATTGAGTGATCAGAATTGCTCTTATGCATTCCAAATTGTTCCACCGCCTGACTAAAATTTTCAAACCAAGCACGAGAACTCTATTCCAAATCATATAGGGATTTACAAAGATGACAAACTTTTTCACACTCCCCCTGAGTAATAAACCCAGATGGTTGCTCCTTATAAACCTATTCCTATAGATCACCATGTAAAAGACATTCTTGATATCTAACTGATGTAAAGGCCAATCATGAGTAGCTACTATAGATATAAATAAACGAATATAGGTCAATTTAGCGATAGGAGAAAAATAGTCAAAATAATCCACACCATAAGGCTGAGTATAGCCTTTAGCCACAAGGCAAACTTTAAGTTGAGCCACTGAGCCATCTGAATTATATTTGACTGTAAACACCTATTTACAGCCAACAACTTTTATTACTGCAGGTAAATTCACTAAATCCCAAGTACTATTAGCATCGAGAGCATTCATTTCCTCAACCATAGTAGCACATCAATCAGGGTGTGACAAGGGTTTCTCAACAATTTTTGGTAGAATAATAGAATTAAAGGAGACAATAAAAGAACAACAAGAAGAAGACAAGTGATCATAAGAAACAAAAGATGAAATAAGATAAGTACATTGACATTTAACTTTTCAAGGGTAATTAGAAAGTCAACATCACTAGTCAATGGATCTGTTGAAGAAGAGATAGGTGCCTAACATGTATCAAGTGGTTATTGTCATATGGAATAGACCTAACGAACATGAGGTTTTGCTGGTGGAGGTGGAGGTAGAGGTGGTGCAGGAGTGTAGAACCAAAATTAGTGGACCGATATGTGACATGAAAAACCAACAAATCATCATTCTCCCCCTAACTAGAAGAAATGGAGGGAGAAAGAAAAAACAGAATATGTTATAGAAAGGTAGCATAGCTGATACAAGATACTTGTTAAGATTAGGACAATAGCACCGATACCTTTTTTCAAGATGAGAGAAATCTAGAAAAACACATTTTAAAGACTTAGGATGTAATTTAGTGACCTAGGGAAGAACATCACGAGAAAAAAAGCAACCAGGGACGTCCAAGGGATGAAAAGGGTGGGTCAACACCGGAAAAGGTTACAGGTGAACACAATATTATTCCATACGCCTTTATGTGTGAGGAGGAGACAGATTCTTCCGATGGCGTGTGAAGCTCACATGCCGAGCTTCTGTCGATCGGACTTTAGGGAAAGAACAATCAACATGAGGCACTTCTATAGAAGCCAGTGGTGATGTTAGGCAGTCACTAAAAAAGGTTGACCTAAGAATTTTGAAAAATATGTTCACTAGGGTAGAGCTGGAAAGAAGAGGAAGAAAGCAATTTACAATCTTTCACGCTCTGATACCATGTAAGTTTGAATGAAAAATTATATTTACTTGATGATTTATCATAGGTACAAGTATGTATGTATATACAAATTGAAGCTATACTAGGAAGGAAGTTTGAATTGATTCCTAAAATCAAGCCTGTGTCAAATCCTACAAGGGCATCAAAATAATACATTTGGAAGCTTTTTGTAAAGAAAATAATGATCAATAAGATTTATCACCTCTATCAACTCTCTTTCTAGCACTTGAAAAATAACAATATGAAGAGGGTTGAGCTTTGAACTCATCGAATTATGAAAATATATTAATGCCTCAAAGTATATATATATATATATATATATATATATATAAGCAAAGCAATTCAATAGGGTTCACATTCAATAACATCTATATGCCTTGAAAAAATGATACCAATCAATACATAAGTGACATAACAAATCAACAAAGATAACAATAATAAGGCAACATCGCTCCCTAAAATATCTACCATCTGCTTGCGAGGAGCATACGTCTAGGGCATAATAGTCCCCCAGGTGGAAACACTGATATTTCAAACTCTATTAGTTTAGTCATCCATGCATATGGTCTAATATATTATCCCTCGTTAGGAAAGATATTATATCATAATGCAGCTTGCAGTTAGGTCATAATTAGGTGGTCACAATAACTATGTATTGCCCCAAGTGGCCTCTCAATAATAATTGGCCAGTGGCCCAATAACAATATTTAATAGCAATAATCAATAAGGTCTATCAATGAACTTGGCTCAAAGATCAATAACCAAGTCATTATGAATAAAATAAGATGAACAATGAGGAGAGTATCAATAAGCATTATTAATGGTGACCAATAAGTAGCAAAAGTAATGATCATATAAAGAACAATAATACAATCAAGAAAGCTACACACATACATACACACACACATATATAAAAGAATCCCAAATAAATCTCAAATTGGGATCTCTATAAATAAGAAAATACAAGATAAATTCTTATGATTCTAAACCTCTTAAGATTCAAATAGAAGAATTCTTACTCTAATTTTAACAATTAATAGAAGGTGGATGGAAGCTAAAGAGAACACTATTTGTGCTACTATTCACGTTAATAGCATAAATTCTCATACTTTCCAAACCAACTAAACTTATTAGTAATGCTCATAAATGTTAACCCATAGCTCATACACACACACACACACACACATACAAGAATCCCAAATAAATCTCAAATTGGGATCTCTATACCTAAGAAAATACAAGATAAAATCTTATGATTCTAAACCTCTTAAGATTCAAATAGAAGAATTCTTACTCCAATTTTAACAATTAATAGAAGGTGGATGGAAGCTAGAGATAACACTATTTGTGCTACAATTCGCTTTAATAGCATAAATTCTCATACTTTCCAAACCAACTAAACTTATTAGTAATGCTCATAAATGTTAACCCAGAGCTCATGAATAACTTTTATAACTATAACTTATCTCAAAGAAACTTAAAGGAACAATAGAAAGAATTAGCTCTTACTCCAAAAATCTAGAAATTCTTGAGAGTGTGACTCATAGGAGGACTTTAAGTTATCTTAGAGTGCTTCCATTCAAGATCTTTGCAAATCTTTAATGGTTAGATTATAGATAAGTGGTTTGCTTAGCTAGGTTTGTGAGCTTTGGAAAAAAAGAAAAAAAGAAAGAATTTTGTTCAAATGTTGGTGGAAAAAGAAATGAATTTATACTTATATATCCATCGATAAGTAATGTCCATTACCTTTTGGTTAACACTCGTTGCTTGCATTTTGGTTTAAGGCAAATAAAGGCCATTAACGAGCATTTTAGATGAGTAACATTCATTACTTGATTTCTTGAATTTTATCAATTTTATAAAGAGAGCAAATTAATGCTCATTACTAGAAAGATAACCCTCATTATTGATTTCCACGGGTGTTACCGAAAGTTAATGCTCATTATGCTTAAAACTTAAAATTTGAAATTTTGGACAAAATAAAAAGTAACACTTGTTATATAAATGGTATAATTTATGAAATCCAAACAGAGAGCAATTTCACGGGCATTATAGAAGTTTTACACCTGTTACCACCATCAAAATGTCCTCCTTAAGGATTTAACCACTCAAGCTTAATTTATAGACCTATGAGGAGTAACTAAAACTCAAATAAACCTATTATATGTAACTACTAAGGCATAAACAACTCGACACTAACAAATACTAAGGCAAAAATCATCACAATACACTTATAATCCAAAAACTCAAATATAAGGAATGCAAAACAAATCTTGGGTGTTACATTTTTCCCCTTACAGAAATTTATTCTTGAATTTAAAAAAGAAGTTACCTCAAGTTTGGAACAAATATTGATACTTGGTTCGCATACTCTGCTTATTATCCTGCGTACATTCTTCAACAAAACCTTCACCATTGGAATCTTTTTGTTCTAATGCCTTCTAATCAATCTATCAACAATGGCTACTGGAACTTCTTCATATGATAAATCTTGCTGAGGATCTAATGGTTGAGCTTGCAACACATGGAAAGGATTCGAAACATACATGCAGAACATTAAAACATGAAATATTGGATGTACATTCTCCAAATTAGGCTGCAAAGCTAATCGATAAGAAACCACTAAAACTTTATCCAAAATCTTAAATTTCCCAATGTACTTCTAAGAAAACTTATCATTCTTACCAAATCTCAAAACGCCATCCAATGATGAGACCTTTAAGAATATAAGATCACTAATGGCAAAATGAAGGTCTTTTCTTTTAGGATTAACGTAGCTCTTTTAACAACTGAAGAAAGTTCTTAACCGTTCCTTTATAAGAGGTACTTTCCTTACTATATATTGAATCAAGTCAAGTCCCTCTACAAACTTCTCATCCACTTCATCCCAACAAATAGGAGACATGCATCTTCTTCCATATAAAACTTCATAAGGTGTAATCTTAATTATTGAGTAATAGTTATTGTTATAAGCAAACTCAACTAAAGGTATATTCTTGGACCAATTCTCTTCAATCTCTAAATTGCACATCCTCAATATGTATTCTAGAGTTTGGATAGTCCTCTATGATTGCCCATCTGTTTGAGGGCAAAAATTTGTACTAAAATCCAATTGAGTGCCTAGAGACTCTTGTAATTTATGCCAAAACCCCATGTGAATTGAGTCCTCCTATCGGATATGATGGAAATCGAATTCCTATGGATTTTTACTATCTCATTGTTGTACACAAACTTGCAAATATACATATCGTGGTCAAGTAATAGTAATAAATAAAGTATGATTCCCACGATGAAGGTACCAATTAATTAATTTATTTTATTATTTAGAAAATCAAATATGGAGTTTCAGTTTTAAAGTAAGTAAATTAATATAAACAAATTCAAATAAAAGGTTTAGGATTTAGACTTTATTAATTAACTACCTATGACTTCTCTATATTTTTCTTAATTGATTTTATTTATTGGAATTAATGATCAGGTTTCACTAAATTATGTAAACTTCTCTCTCAAAATACAACATAAATATTCATTCTAACCTTAGGTCTACTCTCGTGATCTTTAGCAATTAACACAAATTCATTAAACTATTTGGAATACCTTTTTAGTAATCACAAAAGAGTATTCTTATTTTTAAGTAATATATACCTTAGGTCTACTATCTTATTGAACAAATATCATGTTTTCACTCTCTCTACCTCATACAATATTTTTAGTTCATGTAATTATTAGCTACTTAATTACAAGCATTAGGTTCTAAGATAATAAATTAATTCTAACAAGTTAACCCATTAATCAAATATAAATAATCATAGGTAAAGCCAAAAGACTACATCTAAATCCTAGAGAAAGAGTTTAGTTACACATGGAGAAAAAGAGAACAATAAGAATAATAAACAAATTAAAAAAAATATTTAATTAAACTTTATTGAAATTAAAATAATGAGTTTAAGAATAAACTATTTAAAGCATTGATTGATGAAAGCTTTGGGTTGTCAATAGTTAGCTCCTTCTCCTTCAAAGCTTCAAGGAAATGAAAAATAAAACTAAAGAACTTGGATGATTTTAAAATGATTCACTCCTCCCTTTATATAAAAATTTAAATATGAGTTTCGGAAGGTTTGAAAGTCTCATCAAAAGCTAGAAAATCATTGGATTTAATTACTTTGAAGTAGGACTAAACAATGAAGGGAAAACATTCAACATCGTGAAAAATCATGCAATTTGGGCTCTCCAGGTGATGTATCGTACAACCCTAACCCTACATGGTTGTGCATGAAATTCATTCTTCTAGTTAAATTTGGTAGTAGCATGCTTAACTTACATGGCTGTGCAATATGGCCCTACACGGTCATGCAACCTCTGGGTTGTTATGGCTCATCTAGAGACCATGCACCCTGACTTGCTTCACAACTTGACTTTCGGCCTCTTTTTGACCCCAATTCCAATATGCATCGCCTCCAATCTTTCAATTATCTTGAATATGAGCTAAGAACTTCCAATTTCCTATGAAAACAAGATATGAACTAAAAATATAAAAACTAAATAAAACTAATAAAAGAAAACACAAGTAAGAACAAAATGATGGATTAATTTCATAAATTACTCTTTGTATTCTTATCATATTTTAGACTTATTACTCATCAATATATAAATGAGCATACTGAGAGGCTGAATACATGGTCTTGGTTTACTTGGTCAATCTATCCACAATCACCCAAATTGAGTTATATATCCATATGAAGTCATTAGCAAAACTACCACAAAATCCATCATAATCCTCTTCCATTTTCAATTTTTCAATGGATATTTCTGAAGTAGTCTGGAGGGCTTCTGATGCTCAAATACCACTTATTAACATGTCAAGCACCTTACAAACTCAACTATATCTCTCTTCATTCTACTCTACAAATAAAGAGCTTTTAATATCATGATATATCTTTGTTGCACCTAGATACATATTATACATGGCATGATGTGCTTTTGTCAATATTAGCACTCTTAAATCATCCACCATCAGAAATAATAACTTATTTTCATGTCTCAAAATACTATCAAGTATGGAAAACCTTAGAGTTTTCTCTCCTTCTACATCATTTTTTTTAGCTTAACCAGTTGAGGATTATTTTCTTAAGCTTCCTTTATCTTATCAATGAGAAGTGTTCCTAAAGTACTACAAAATCTAAAAATTCAAACCAAACTTCCATATCATACAAACCTTGCATCTTTTTCATCAACGACCACCTATGAACTTGAATATGGACTAAACTTTCCAAAGACTTCCAGCTTAAAACATCTACCACCACATTAGCTCTTTTAAGATGGTACAAGATCTCAAAATCATAATCTTTAAATAATTTCATCCATCTTATTTGCCTAAGGTTTAGATCCTTCTGTTAAAAGATGTACTTCAAAATCTTATGGTCAATAAAAATCTCATATTTCTCCCCATATAGGTAGTGCCTCTAAATCTTCAATGTGAACACTAACGCAACCATTTTTAAATCATGGGTTGGACAATTCAACTCATGCTTTCTTAACTGCCTAAAACCATAAGCTATTACCTTACCATTATGCATTATAACACAACCAAGCCCTACTATCGATGCATTTGTAATACACCGTATACCCTCTTTCACAGGATGGCGAAGCCAAAATAGGTGTCATGGTGAGACAGGTCTTAAGCTTGTAAAAACTCTCTTCACACTTATCCAACCACTAATATTTCACTTACTTCTGAGCGAGCTTAGTTAATGGAGCTGCATTTTGGGAGAAATCCTAAACAAATCTTCAATAATAGTCTGTTAAACCTAAGAAACTTCTAACCTCTGATACATTGGTGGGTCTAGGCCAATTAAGAATGCTTCCACTTGTTTTAGATCCAGTTTAACCCCTTCCTTGCTTAATATATGCCCTAATAACCATATATTATCAAGCCAGAATTCATAATTAGAGAGTCTGGCATACAACTGGTGCTCTCTCAAGGTTTGTAATACCATCCGAAGGTGCTCCTCTTGTTCTTATTTATTCTTTAAATAAATAAGAATGTCATTAATGAATACAATGACAAATTTGTCTAAGAATGGCTTGAGGATCCTATTCATCAAGTGCATGAAAGTAGCTGGTGAATTCATCAATACAAATGGCAATACTAAAACTTATAGTGATAAATACATTCTCTCTCTAAATTCTCAATTAATGGTAGCTCGATCTCAAGCTAAATTCTCAATTAATGGTAGCTCGATCTCAAGTCTATCTAACAAATCATTAGTTTAGGATAAAGGATACTTGTTTTGGACGGTGATCTTGATAAGCTATCTGTAATCAATTCGCAACTGTAAAGAACCAACCTTCTTTTTCATAAATAACACCGATGAACCCCATAGCGAGTTACCAGGCCTAATGAACCCCTTATCAAACAAGTTTAACAACTGCACCTTTAACTCTTTCAATTCAATTGGTGCCATATAATAAGGAGGTATAGAGAATGGAATGGTCCTTGGAAACTCCTCAATATTGAATTCAATCTTCCTTTCTGTCGGCAAAATCGGTAAACTTCTTAAATGTCTGAAAATTCATTAACAATAAGGATTAGCTTCAATCCTTCCACTTGCCTTTTAGTATCTCGGACATAAGCCAAATATCCTTGTCAACCTTCCCTTAATGGTCTTCTTACCCTACTAGTGGATACTAAGTTGTAAGGTACTCACTCCTTTCTTCTTGGAACTCAAACTTTTCATCTAAAGGGGGCTTAAATACTATCTTCTTTCAGTTACAACCTACAATAGTGAAAAACTTGGACAACCAATCCATACCCAATATCACATCTAACTCCAACAACAGTAATTCAATCAAGTCCACCTTTAGGTTCCTACCACTTATTCTCAACACGTAAGAAGAATAAAAGTTTTGAACTTCAATCTCTTTTTCTAATAGGATAGACACAACCAAAATATTCTTAAACAATTTACATGGTATACTCATCTTTTTAGCAAAGTAAGAGGATATAAAAGAATGTGTAGCTCTAAAATCAAATAACACTCTTGCATATGAGCTTGTATAAGAAGAATGCCTTTGACAATTGTGTTAAAGGTTTATGTCTCCTACTGTGTCAATGCAAAAATTTTCCTCTCTCTCAACCTAAAGGAGGTTGCCCCTTATATTGTGTCAATGTAAATATTTTTCCTCTCCCTCTACCCAAAAGATCTTGCCCCGAAGTTTGGCTTATAGCTTGACTTGAACCTTTGTTAGCTTTAGTACCTCTTCTTGTATTTCCTCTACCCAATCCATCTTGCACACTATTGTTATCCATCTTCTCCATCTGCACTAAAGACTGAGAAGTTAGGGTTTTCTTACAGATACTACTTATAAGCAATCCCTCACAAAATGCCCAGGTTGAACACATCCAAAGCATGCACCCATCTCTACATAACATTGACCCCCCCTATGCCTCTTCCCTCATGTAGGGCATTGAGGGTTTATGATCCATGATGGTGTTGAACTAGAAATACCTAAGCTCATATGTGATACAGGTCTAGAGGGATTTTGCCTCAACTGTGATCTCCTTGAGTGCCCTTTGAAGCTAGTTTATAGAGCTAACTAATGTGAGAAATCCATACTCTTTATCGCACTGTCACCTTACTTGGATGAACTCCTAACCTTAGCTTTCTTTTTTTGTTTCGTTGTCGATCTCACCTCCATTTCTCCATTTTTTATCACCCTCAACTTAGATGCTTGGAGTATGAATCAAATTGATAAGCAGTTAACACATAATAAGGTTGTAATCAATCTCCTTCATAAACACCAAATCCGAGCAGCTTCTTTAGGCACGACGACGGGAGTAAAATTTCTTAACTGATTGAACTTATTTACATACTTCAATACACTTATGTCTAAAGTTTGCACTAACCTTTCAGACTCCATTGCCTTAGCTTCCCTCACATTTTCATGGAGGAATTCATTAATCACCAACTCTTTGAATTACTTCTAAGAGATATCCTCAATGCCTCAAAGCAATCCAAGAACACTCCTCTTAAATCAATCTATTGCATCACTATTAATCAAATGGCCCATAAACTCAACTACTTTTCTATCGGAAATCATCATAATTTGGACCTTATCTTCCATTTCTTTAAGAAACTCTGTAGGATTCATATCTTCTTTGTACTCCAAAAGGCTTAAGCATCAAGAAATTTTCAAAAGAAACCTCTTCCACTTGAGGTACAATTAGAGGTTGAGGTGGAATCAATGGAGGAACTGGAGCAACAGGGGACTATATTATGAACACAACCAATAATTCATGTTCCTTTGAAGTTGATCCAATATCTAAGCCATAATTGTTATATCCACTGCAAAGGGAGGAACCACATCATCTCCCATTCGATCCACAAAACCCTCTTCAGAAGGAACTACCCTTCTAAAACAACCTTATCCATACAATAAACCAATAAAATCATTTATTAATTCATTACCATTTTTCACTATGGATCAAAGATCAAATTATTAACCATCATCCTATAATTAACAGGAAAAATTCAATGTCTTTAATTATAATTCTATTTATACCTTTATATATTGCAAAGCTACTAAAGAATAATATATATAATCATATACTATACGAAGAGGCATCAAACTATACATTTAGAACTTATTGTAGAGAAAAGAGTGATCAAGAAGTTCTATCACCTCTATCAACTCTCTCGCTAGCACTTGAAAAGTAACAACATGAAGAGGGATGAACCTTCAACTTTGTGAATTATGAAAATATACTAATGCATGGGGTTTCTCAAAGGAAATATTCAATGGATATTTATATAGTGGTAAGCAAAGCAATTCAATAGGGTTCATATTCAATAACATCTATGTGCCTCGAAGAAATGGCACCAATCATCAATACATAAGTGATATAACAAATCAATATAGATAACAATAGTAGAGCAACAACGCTTCATAGAACACCTAACATAAGCTTGCGTGGAGCATAAGCTTAGGGCATAATAATCCTCCTAGGTAGAAACACTAATATTTCATACTCTATTAATTGAGTCATTGGTGCAAATAGTCCAATAAATTATCTTTCATTAGGAAAGGTATTTTATCACAATATTGCTTACGGTTAGCTTATAGCTAGATGGTTACAATAACAATGTATCAACCCACATTGCCTCTTAATAATAATAAGCAACCATTCATGGCTAATGACCTAATAACAATTTTCAATGGCGATAATCAATAAAGTCTATTCATAAACTTGGCTTAAAGATTAATAACTAAGTCATTTTTAATAAAACAAGTGGATGAATAATGATAAGAGAATCAATAAGCAATGCCAATGGTGATGACTAAGTAGCAAAAGCAATAATCATATAAAGAACAATAGCACAATTAAGAAAAAGCATATATATTATATATATAACAATAAAAAGGAAACAAGTTCAAACTATAGTGGTTTACCACACATTAATATATTTTATAACTCACCCTTTTGCATTAACCTTTAATGACTGCTCAGTCACCTCAATTAAGCAAGAAAATTCTCAAATCCTTTGGCTCTCCAAGCCCAATCCCAAATAAATTTCAAATTAGGATTTACATATCTAAGTAGATATAAGATGAAATCTTATAATTGTAAACCTCTTAAGATTCAAATAAAAGAATTCTAACACCAATTTTAACCATTAATAGAAGGGGGGTGGAAGGCAGAGAGAAAATACTATTTATGATACTATTCACTTTAATATCATAAATTATTATACCATCCAAATCAACCAAACTTATTAGCAATTAATTCTCATAAATCTTAACCCAAAGCTCATATATAACTTCTATAAATATAACTTATCTCAAAGTAAACTTAAAGGAAAGATAAGAATAATTGCCTCTTATTCCAATAATTCAAAAATCTCTTGAGAGTGTGACTTCAAGGAGGAATTTGAGGTATCTTAGAATATTTCCATTCAAGATCTTTGCAAATCTTTAATAGTTAGATTATAGAGAAGTCAATTTCTTAGTTAGAATTGTGAGCTTTGAAAATAAAGAAAAAATAAAGATTTATGTTCAAATGTTGGTTGAAAAAGAAATACCTTTCTATTTATAGCCCTCAATAAGTAATAGTTGTTACCTTATGGTTAATGCTTGTTACTTGTATTTTAGTTTCGGACACATGAAGGCTACTAAAGGGCATTCCATATGGGTAACGCTCATTACTCAATTTCTTAAATTTTATCAATTTCAGACAAAGAGCAAAGTAACGCTCCTTACTAAAAGGGTAACATTCGTTACTGATCTTTTCACAGGCATGACAAAAGGTTAACACTCATTATATTTAAAACTCAAATTTGAGAATTTTGGACAAAAGAAAAAGTAACACTTGTAACACAAAGGGTAAAATTTATAAAATTTAGATGGTTCGCACCCATTACCACCATCAAAATATCCTCCTTAAGGATTTAATTATTCAAGCTTAATCTATAAACCTACAAGAAGTTACTAAAACTCAAAGAAGCCAATTTTATGCAATTACTAAGGTATTTTTTGTACGGTGAGACTTGTGAAGATTTGTTTGCATGCCTTATGGTTGAGTTTCTTAATTCTAAGTATGTTGTGATGATTTATGCAATTACTAAGGCATAAAAAATTGAACACTAACAATTTTATGCAATTACTAAGGCATAAATCATCACAACATACTTAGAATTAAGAAACTCAACCATAAGGCATGCAAAAAAAATCTTCACAAGTCTCACCGTACAAGAAATACCTATTGATCTTCAAGGCAAATATCATTGCTACATTTCTAATTCATAAGTGGGCTAATTTTGCTTATGCTTTAATTAGTGAGAGGCATAAGCAATCACTTTACCATGTTGCTTCAATACACAACCAAGACCAATCCTCTAAGTATCATAATAAATGGTGTAACCACCTGTCCCCGAAGGTAAAATTAATATTGTAGGTAAAGCAATCTTTAAGTCTCTAGATACTAGCTTCACATGCTTTATTCCACTAAAATTTTGCATTTTTTTTAGTCAATCTAGTAAGAGGAGTTATTATCCTTAAAAGTCTTAGACAAAATGGCGATAATAGCCTACTAAACCAAGAAAGATGTGAACTTTGGTGACTATAGTATGTCTTAACCAATTTGCAATAGCTTTCATCTTTTGGGATCCACCATAACCCCATCCTTAGAAACAACATGTCCCAAAAAGGCCACATTGTTCATGTAACACCTTAGCCTAAACCCTAATAGGGACCTTTAGGGAAATTATTTTCCTTTCTTTATGATGTGTTAAATTATATGTGAATGCATGGAATATATATATATATGCATGTTATATGACCTAATTTTTAGGCCTAGAGTTGATTTGAAGTCAGTTAGGACCCAATCGGGTAAGTTTGGAAATTTTGATAATTGGAGGACCAAATTGTAATTTTTCA
>CANXYC010711893.1:0-14054 GCA_948193065.1 Aleurites moluccanus
TATGAATATGGAAATTATATGATGTTATATTCTTGGCATTTATGAGTATAGTGATCTGTGAGTTCTACGGGTTTATGGTGGCCTTAAGCCTACCCTTGCCCTAGGACCGTCGCACCACTGGAGTTGGGGTGTGACACTATATTGGCTGACCATAATGGACTAGTGATTAGCTTGATAAATCCATTATCTGACAACTTGGTGGTCTCTTCTTTGATTTTTAAAATCCATTTAGTTTTTGCAGCTTTAGCTTGACAAGCTTCATATGCTCAAATATTGAGATCTTAGGGATTGTGATTCTTAGGTCTGTATTATTCATGTCTTTAGGCTTTCATTCAAAACAATCCACATAACTCTTGAACCATTCCAACCAAACCTGAACTATTATGATATGATAGTGCAATGCATGTAAAGATTTATTAACTCTTTGTTTTATTTTATTTCATTTATTTTCTCTTTTTTATTATTTTTAATTTTTATATTTTTTCTCATTTGAATTGGACTCAGAAGAATAACAAGCAAATGAAAAAAAAAAAGACACAAGAATATAAGAGGAAAATTCAAACTTTTTGTTATAAATGAAAATATCATCATCAATGGTTATATCAAAATTGAAAGATCGAACTGAAAAGATCAATTATAGACTTGAAAAAAAAAAAAAGACAAACATGACTCAAAAGATTCCGACTCTAACTCAGAAATAACTTTTGGCTTGGCCTCGAACAATGACATGTAAGCTAAATCGGTGTCCTTCTCAAAAGACTAATTTTCGAGTAATTTTTGGGTAGGATCTTTGCCTTAGAGGGATGATAGTTCCATTATCAATGAGATCTTGGATTCTAAGCCTTAAGTTCTTGCATAAGTAGATTTTACGCCCAACTCTTTAGTTGTATTATAATTATTGTTGACATTATAACTTTTGGTAGAGGATTAAGAGGTGCCTTTAGCTCTAAAGGCGACACCAAATTAGATTCTAAAAATTTCTTGTACATTTAAGGAAATAAATCTAAATTGGTGAATTTCCTTCCCTCCAATCTCAGGGTTTGATGATTGGTAATTGAAGCTACATCCTTAATCTTTTGATTGGTAGAGGTAATAGTAATGGAGGTGCAAATGTTACACTTTTTGTATCTTTTCTCTACTGTGTAGCCTTACTTGATCATAGTGATGTTGCGATTCAAAACTTTTTCGTGGGCTCTTTGGTATCCAAGTGGGTGGAAGTTTCCCCACCTTGAAAAGGTTTCAATGAAGAGGAAGGATTGGTGTTTGTGTATAAGGGTTTGGAATTTTTAGGAGTTTTTAATTATTGATCAGGTCAATAAAAGGAGCTAGAGTGGTTGCAGTGTTCATTTGGTTGGTTGGATCAAATGTAGTATTGGTCATGTTAGTACTAGTAAAAGGTGAGGTGTTAGCCTGATTGATAATGGGAGGAGGTATGGTGTTTGTATGATTACCATCAGAAGCATAAGGAGTTGTCATGGAGTTGGGATCAATTAGGTTTCACTTAGTCTAGATCATAGATCTTTTTATTTCATCCATGATGGATTGGCGTTGTGAATGAGATTTGGTCACATGGGCTAATACATTATTAAAGTTGGTTTGTTAGGCACTTAAGGCTTTATTGAAGTTAGATTTATTAAGCAATAAGGGCAGAGTTAAGAAAGACTTTAAAATTATCTTCTTATTTTTTTTTGATAAGGTTGATAAAGAGAGTATTCATGGTATGCATGTTGATCAAATTGCCCATTAGTACCTTAAAGCAAAACAACAAAACAAGGTAAGTATATGGAAAAAGGTATGGAAATGTGATGAAGGCATGTGTTAGTATGCAAATTCTGAGGGAAAATGATTCCCTAAGGTGTTTTGGGCCAAATGTTTTGGGCTTAAAGGCATAATTTTATGTTTTGAAGGTGATTGGACCAAGTTATAGGTTCACGTGTATGGGTAATTTGGGCCAAAGGTTTAGGACTTAGGATAATGTGTTGGGTTTTAAGTATTTTGGGCCAAAGGTTTTTGGACTTATAGGTAATGTGTTAGGCTCTTGCATTTAGGTATTTTGTGCCAAAGTTTTTGGGCTTAAGATAATGTGTTGGGTGTTTGCATTTTAATGTTAAGGATTTTAGATAAGGGGTAGGATAAAGGTAATGTTCTTAGTATTTGGGAATTTAAAGTAACGTTTAGTGTTTGAGCTTAAGGATGAAATGTGAGGTTTAGATTCATGTTTAGGGAATGATGTTTGGGTAAAAATATTTGAGTTTTATGGTTGGATAAAGGGTAATCACATTTATTATTCTTTGCTTAAGGTTTAAGGTTTAAGGTGTTTAAGGTTTGTGTTTGGGGAGATGTTTAGGGTAAAGGTTTCTGGATGAAATGGATAAGAGTGTTTAAAGTTTAAGGTTTAATGTTAGAGGTTTTTAAGGTTTGTGTTTGGGGAAGATGTTTAGGATAAAGCTTTTGGGATGAAAGGGGTAAGGGTATCAGGTTAAAGGATAGGGATGAAAAGTGAAATATTTAGGGCTTAAGGTTGATTTTCATAGAACTGAATACATGATTTAAATTTCCCATTACACCTCAAAAGGATTAAGGATTCGTTGTGGGGTGAATTCTTTAGCAATCTTCCAACATACTAAAAAAGAGTTGTCAGATCATTGCTACTTGCAATCCAAAGTTTCCCTAAATATCTAGGCTTTAAGCAAGGAGCCTATGCAATATGATGCATAAAGTCATATGAAAGTTAAAAGCCAAACTAAAATTGCTTCAAAAAATTAAACTAACAAGTATTCCTCTTATCTTCTTTTAAAAAGAAGGTAGTTTCCAATGGAGTCGCCAACTGTGAGGCTTTGATTGAGCATCAGTCCAGTCCGCTTGGAATTGGAATGCTCATTTGGATTTGTACTCATGATGGAAGCAATTATCGCTTTTGAAAAATGATTTATTTACTCTTTAAATTAGAAAATTGGAGAGTCATAACCTTAATTTTATTTCTTATTAGAAAAAATATAGGGTAAAATCCATTAAATAAGTCTAATAATTTACCTAAAGGAAAAGTGCACTAGTTCATAAGACCATTGAGGATTTAGGGCTAGGTTTTTTGTTTAAGTAATTAAAGTTTGATTTTAATATTAATATGACTTAGAAGATAGATTTCAAGTGCAATTTATGAAATGCAATTGTAACTAATGGATGAATGACAAATAATAAATAATGGCAATTCATAATATAAGTCAAAAGAAGAAGAAAAATAAAAGAAAAAGATAAATTACATTTAAAACCAAAATGAGATAGGGATTATCTTATCTAGTCGTTATGGATACTCGAACAATCATACATTCCCCAAAGCAAAAGGTGAAAGAGAGGAGAACGTTGTCTATTTTAATTTGGATTCATTACTTTGAACAAGTGTGCGTGCGTATCCCTTCGAATAAGACTTAAAATCCACATAATTCTTCCATTATGCAATAGAGGGATTGATTTATTCATCTTTTATTTATCATATTTTGAGGAATTATAGCTTTATAAGAAGAAAGTGATGAAGATAAACTTTAAAAGAAAAGAAAAAGGTTAGGTGATTTACCTTATTTCTTTTTGCCTACCAGATTAAAGTTTCACTTTTCAAATACAAATGGAATAAAAATGTTCAAGTCTTCTACCAATATCAAAGAGAAACTAGAATAGCCAATTTGAAGTCAAAGACTTGAACCTTTTTTTTATATTTAAAAATACAGCAAAAAGGGAAAAGATTAAAAGGATGCAAAGGACAACTATCAACAAAGCATCCAGAGGTGAGGTTTAAAGGAGGTGAAAGTCTCCTTTTTATATGCAAAGGAGAGGAGAAGCAACTTATGAACTTTCAATGTGGGATCAATAAGAAGTGAAAATTTGTTCAAAAAGCAACAAAGTGCGAGCTACAGCAAAAGCTCACTTTGTTACTGCCAGAGGGGCTTGCGTTGCCATACGGTTGTCTAGTGGCAAGCCCTTTTTCTGCACGTGGTGACTTGGTATTGGTATGGCTGCTGCCAAAGGATATTTTGGATGCTTCTAAAGACCTTCGCAGTGCCATCAAGAGGTTTAGTGGCATTGTTCAAGGCCTTGACGGGCCTCAGATGGCTCTCTAGCTGCCACAGTCTAGCTCAGGCTTTTCAAGTCTCTTTTTTGTCCATTTTGGTTTCTTGGAGTTTCATTTTTCAAGTTTAAGAATGTTAAAGTCTGATATTATGTCAGGGGTGTTAAAATACATGTTCACAATTACTTGAAGTGGAAGAGGCAAGGTAAGAAAGGATTTGCGACTTTGAAAATAAACATCAATAAAGCCTATGATAGGCTTGAGTGGTTTTTCTTGAAGGCTATCATGATCATAATGGATTTTTATTCTTGTTGGATTGATTTGATCCTTATGTGTGTGACAACAGTTGAGTACTATGTTATGCATGTCAATAAGCTTCTTGTGCCAATCATCCCTCATTGTGGGTTGCGACAAAAGGATCCATTTGCCCTTATCTTTTCATCCTTTGGGCTGAAGGTTAATCATCTCTAATTCGCAATTATGAAGTTCAAGGATTAATTCATGGTTGTACAATTGCAAGAGGGGCTCCTCCCATTTTCCATTTATTTTTCATTGATGACAACTATTTGTTTTTAAGGCAAATGACCAAGAAACATCTCAGGTGAAGGAGATTCTTCATAATTATGAACTTGCATTAGGCCAAACAATCAACTTTCATAAATCATCCATCTCTTTTAGTAGGAATATTGATAATATGTTTGTCGAAAAAAAGTATGTTACCTATTAAATGTGCAAGAAACTCAGTATCAAGGGTTTTATCTTGGGCTTCCTTCAATGGTGGGACGTAAGAAGAAGCAAGCGTTCTCATACATTAAAAAGAAGTTTTATAACAAAATATCTAATTGGAGGTGAAGGTTCTTGTCAAGGCTTGGAAATGAGGTTTTACTTAAAATTGTTTCTGAGGCTATGATGAACTATGAAATGAATGTGTTTGTTCCAAGTCAAAATATGAGAAGCATTAATTGGATGTCTTACAAAGATTAAGTATTCATAAAGGAATGCGAGGCATGGGCTTTCATTGAGTTCATGAGTTCAACCTTGCCCTTTTGGGTAAGAAAGCTTGGAGAGTTGCGATGGATCGTACTACATTAATGGTTTGGGTTTCAAAAGCTCAATATTTCCCTAATAGGTCTTTTATGGAAGCAAAATTGGCATATAGTCCTAGTAACATATGGCGAAGTGTGCTAGTTGCTCAAAATCTAATTAAATGTGGAGTTTGAAGGAGAATTAATACTGGTGTGCTTTCTTCAAGTGATAGGGATATGATTCTAATAATACCTTTGAACAATGTGGAAAACAAGTTAATTTGGGGCTGAGTATAAAAGGGGAGCTTATTCTATTGAAAGTGGGTATCATGTAGCTGTTTCACTAGGAGGGCAAAATCTATATCATGTAGATACTGATTTTTGGAAGAGATTTTGGAAAGCTAAGGCTCCATCGAAGGTTATTAACATGGTAAAGAGGGCTTGTGTTGATTGTCTTCTAGTGATAGATTTGTTATTTCATAAACGGATTCAAATAGATAATCATTGTCCAATATATGGTAATATGGGTGAATCTATTTTGCATGCTTTAGTTGATTGTCCTTTTGCAAAGGATGTTTGGAATTTATCATCAATAAGCTTTGTTAGGGGTGCAATTACCATATTCAAATCTTGATTGCAACTAATCTTTAATAATTGTCGAAGCGGGGAATATGAGAGTGTCTTTATGATATGCTGGAGTCTTTAGAGAAGTTGCAATCACTTGGTCTAGCAGAATTTTAAGTGCAGCACTCAACATATCCTCCAATCAGCGTACTTAGTCCTCTCTCAGTGGAAGCAAACTAACGTAGGTGTAAGGCTTTTAATGGATTTGTAAATCGTGTTAGGTGGATTAAACCAACAGAGAGATGGTCTAGGGCAAACCTTGATGCTGCATTATTTTCCATAGAGCATAAAATGAGGGACCAATTGCATCTTTAAGGACCACAATGGTGGGTTTATTGTTGTATACACTAGAAGTTTTTCTGGTCTTTTTGATCTTGCAATAGGTGAATGCTTGAGTATTCAAGAGGCTTTAAGCTGGCTAAAAGCAAACCAGATGTCTAAGGTTATTATTGAGATGGACTGCCAACGGCTAGTCTATGCTCTCATTGAAGGGCAAATTATAGAGGCCAATCTTGGTGTTCTTGTTTATGATTATAAAAGGATTTGGCAAGAGTTAGTTGATGTCAAAATTATTTATATTAGTAGGTCTACACATCAGGTGGCTCATGGGCTTGCTAAAGCAGCTGATTTTATGTCAGGTCTAATGTTATTGTAGGTTCAACTGCTCATACTTAATATATTTTTTCTATTTTCCCTAAAAAAATATAATGTGTGTATATTATTTTCGTTATCTTTTGTTGACTTTTTCATTAATTCACTCAAAGCTTCTTCTTTTTTATTTTTTCCTTTAATGGTTATTTTTCTTATTCAGGCCATTAATGATTCAATACATTTAAAATTCAATTCAACACAATTTAACCTTAATCTCAAAATTAATTAGAGTCGATTATATAGATTTTTTGTTTCCATTTTAAATGATTTTTGGCAATACTTTCTAATAATTTTAATGCCTCTAAATTATATTATATTTATCTCCTTCAAGTTAGTTTAGGTTTACCCCTTACTTTTTTCTTCTCATCTATCATAATGTGTTCAACCTTTCTAACTGGAGCCTCCCTAGATCTCTGTTTGACGTGCTTAAACCATCTTAATCTTCATTCTCTCATCTTATCATCAATCGGTATGACTCCCACTTTATTTCTAATGCTTTCATTATGTAACTTATCCATTATAGTTTGACCATACATCCATTTTAGCATTCTCATCTCGACAACACTCGTCTTCGACATATATTGTCCAATACTCACTACCATATAATATAGTTGTTGAATAGTCATACAACATAATTATTCTTTCAATGTATTAGGAATCTTACAATCATATCAGACTCACATGAAAAGCCTCAATTTTAACCATCTAGTTTTTATTATATGGCTAACATCATCCTCACAATCTCTATCTCCTTGAAGGATTGAGCATTGATATTTAAAATATTTGCTTTGGGACATTACCACTCCATCCAAACTAACTCCCTTATTATCCTCACTTTGACTTTTACTAAACTTGCAATGCATGTATTTCATCTTAATTCTACTTAACCTGAAATTTTTGGACTTCAAAGCGCTTATTCACAACTCTAACTTTCTATTAACTTTCTATTGTATCTCATCTACTAACACAATATCATCTATAAACATAATGCACTAAGAGATTTCCTCTTATATATGCTTTGTTAATTCATCCATAATTAAAGCAAAGAGGCAAAGGCTCACTATGAACTATTGATGTAATCTAACTGAGATAGAAAAGTCTCATAAGTCTTCTCCAACTATGTGTACAGTAGTAGTCTCTCTTTCATATATGTCTTTCAATACTTGTATATACCTAACTGATATCCTTTTACGTTTTAACACCAATCATAAAACTTCTCTTGAACTCTATCATAAGCCTTTTCCAAGTCAATGAAAATCATATGCAAGTCTTTCATAATATCTCTATATTTTTCCATCAAGCGTCCAATGAGAAAGATTACTTCCATGGTTGATCGACTTGGCATGAACCCGAATTAGTTAGCAGAGATAGATGTAATACCACAGAAGCGATGTTCGATAACTTTTTCCCACAACGCTAAAGTATGACACATGAATTTAATTCTCCTATAGTTTGAGTAATTTTGTTATGTCTCCCTTACTTTAAAAATGCACACTAAAACGCTCTTCCTCCATTCATTCATTAACTTTGAAGTTAGGATTTTGTTACACAATCTGGTTAACCAAACTACTCCTACATCATCTAGACACTTCCATATTTCAATCAATATTCCATCGAGGCCAAAGGATTTCCTAACTTTCATTCTCTTCAAAATCTCATTAACCCCTAAAAATCTAATTCTTCTAATGAATTTCACGTTTTTCTCTATAATCATGTAGTCTATATCAATCATGTTACCACCATGGCTATTATTGAAAAATTTATTAAAGTAACTCCTCCATCTTTTTTTAATATTTTCATCTTTCACCAAAACATTTCCTTTTTATCTTTGACATACCTTACATTACTTTCTCTTATTCTTGCTTTGCTATGTTTTTAAACCTAGACTAAACTTGTCAATCAGATAGAAAAACCAATGAATTAAATTATTGATCGACTTTTTGGTCAGTAATAAACCAAACCACTTATTGATATTTCAAATTGATCGACCAGTTCGGTTTGAATAAATCCCTGTTTGCTTAATTGTATTTAAAAATTAAATGCTTAAAAGTTATAAGTATTTGGACTTGAACATTAAATCTTCAGTGGGTTCTTCAATACGCTTTCCACTGCACCATGTAATATTCTTGTAACTTTTTTGTCAAACTATACTTAATTATGATATCTTATAATTTGACAAATTATATTTATTATTTTTTAAAAAAATTATATCCATTAAATTTAATATATTATAGAGCTACTAAATTAGTAACATAATAAATTAGATATATATAATTCTTATTAATATAAATATTATGATTTAAAATTTTATTTTAAATAATGCTTAATAAATTTATTAATTAATATTTACTTAATAAATTTATTTTAGTTAAATATGTTTTTATTTATCATAATTTTTCATAAATAATATTAATTAAATATATTATATATAAATTTATTATATATTTAATTTAATTACGATTAAACTTCTAACTCAAAACTCTCTGTTTCACTAATTTTAAGATAGGGTGAGTCTAAAAACTTTTTTTTTTTTTTTAATACTTTGTTAAATTGCTTATAAGTCTCCCATTATCATAATAGCTAAATCAATGCACTCAATATAAAAAATGAAAATTATATTTACACCATCTCTTTCCTATCTCTCTCTTTCTTCTAAATAATCCTTTAAAAAAAAATTCATTAACATAGTCAATTAAATTCAAAATTCAAATATAGAAAACATTATAGTACGCTTTATGATTATCTCTTATAATATATTTTTTATTTTATTTATAATTTATACTACAATTGCTTAATTCTAAAATAACTTCTACTTTAAAATAAACAAAATTAATTTAATAAAAAGATGCATTTACACTTCTAGCAATACATTTTAAACAATATAATATACAAGATAATGAGAATCCATGCATCGCATGGACATATTGCTTGTAATCTATACAATACTACTTAAAAAAGAACTAGAGGATATAATGACATGTATTTTTGAGAACTATCAACTGAATCTATTGCTCTTCGTCAGTTAAATCAAACGTTAATTTAGAAAATTCAACACTTCCTTTTCATCTTCAAACATGACAATATAAATATGTTCATCACTTCTGCAACTATTTGCAGTCTCTGCAACTATCATACTTATGCGCAACAGTCAATTGATTGATTGCAAAACAGTCGCTGGAAGCCATTGCTCATAATAAAATGCTTTGGCTGGCCTTGAGACATTTGAAGTTTTCAACTATTCTGAAGGCAGATCCCTTTGGAATTCAAAATCCATTTACATAGCTCATCCAATATTTGCAGTTCAAACAAATATAAGAAATTCAACTTTCTTTAGCAACACTTACTGCTGCCAAAAGGTAAAGTCCCTGATTGATGAAACTACCAAATGCCTATTGAGAGAGAGAGAGGTACACAAAAGCATTCTTCAATATTGAAATAGCAGATCATACCATTATTGAATGGGAAAGTTAGTTAATTAGTTTAAATAAGGAATTTCACAAACTTGACCATTTCAAGCTATAATCAGGATTTCCAATGTAATTGCAACTTTGGACAAGGAAAAATTCCATCCTCTCTATCACAAACATGATTTGGTAGCTGAATACCAGTGAATGGATTTAAACGAGAAATAAACAAAATATAATTACCCCAAGTGGTGGAGTTAGGATCATCTTATGCTATCAAACAGGAACTCCTAGTTCAGAAATCTTCATGATCTGTTTGTCCAGTCCAGTCCTGTGCTGCCTCAAAGCTGATGCCATGGAAGCAACCTAATCAAAGCAGAAGAGAGACAAAGCACATTCAATAAGCTTATCAATTGCAAGAACATCTAAAATTGTCAAGACAAAACAAACAATGTTTCATTTACCTCAGCTCGAAGTTTCAAAGCCTCCCTTCCAGGTATCTCACGTAGCCCATCCATCAAATCTAATACAAGTAAAAACAAAATGGAACTATCAATGCAAGAGTTCCTTTCAAAACCGGCTTGAGTTTATTCCATGTGTGTGGGTTCTTCATTAATAAATTCATGAAGTTTATGTGTAGCAAACTTCAACAGAAAACGTTTTTTCAAATGCCCTATCAAAGTAACTAGTGGTGAATAGATAACAAGTCACAAAAGGAAACTTAGCCCTTGCCTATCTTCTATTATGATTCTTTCAATAGAAAATGCCATTGCAAAACATTCCATCACTGACCATAAACAAATATAAGAACATGACATTATGAAGTTGCAAAGTTCTTCAAAGTGAAGCTATTTCAATTTGATTATTTTACTTTAGATTACTTTTATTAGGTTCATTTTCTTTTGTTGGATTGAATCGTGAATGGAGATAAGATTCATAAATGTAAAAGAAAACTTTAAAATGAAATTGAAATACCCAATAAAAAGATACAATTTCATATAGGGTAAATTACTTTTTAGCCCCTGAGATTTGGCGAAATTAATGAAATAATCCCTGTATTTTTAAAAAGTAGCTTATTAGTCCCTAACATTGATTCTCTCACAAGAAATAGTCCTTCCGTCCATATTTTCAACCAAAACCCGTTAGTCAACCATGAAAATAATATTTTAATATTAAATTTAAAATTTTTGTATCCTCAACCAAACAACTCCTTCTCTTTTATGATAATTAAATTTGAAAGAAAATATATCAAATACTTGTACTTCTCTTTTTTTCTCTTTTGTTTGTTTGTTTTATTTATTTTTTTTTCTCTTTTCTTGGTAAACAAACAGTGAGTAAGCCATAAAGCCTTACCCACTTACTGCTGGACCTATTGCCGCCGATGTTAGAATCTCCTCGCTTTCCCTGGATTGTTCTTTCTCTTCCGGCGGGCACAGGGCAATCCTAGAAGACCTGGCGGATTGGGCAGGCCCATGGATTTTGGAAGATCGAAATCGAAATTCCAAGAAGCACCAGAGACTAAAGTAACTTTTTTTGATGTAGCAGGAGCAGACCAAGACAAATTGGAACTTCAAGAGGTTGTAGATTTCTTGAAGAACCCAAATAAGTACACAGCTTTAGAAGCTAAAATTCCCAAATGGTGTTTATTAGTTGGGCCACCTGGAACAGGAAAGACTTGTTGGCTAGAGCAATTGCTGGAGAGGCTGGAGTGCCATTTTCTCATGTGCGACATCGGAGTTTGTGGAGTTGTTTGTGGGAGTGGGGCCATCAAGAGAGAGATTTGTTTGAGAAAGCCAAGGCAAAAGCTCCTTGCATTGTATTTATTGATGAGATTGATGTAGTACGAAGGCAGAGAGGAGCTGGGCTTCTAGGTGGAAATGATGAAAGAGAGCAGACGATTAATCAGTTGTTGACTGAAATGGATGAATTTTCAGGTAATTCGGGTGTCAGTGTTGGCTGCCACCAATAGACCCGATGTTCAGGTGAATCTTATATGAATTTAAGAAATGGTATGCTATTTTTTAAATTATTAAATGAGATGGTGAGTTTTAATGGAATGGCAAAAAAAAAGAAAATTTGATAGAAAATGAGGGGTATTTTCGTCTTTTTATAAGTATTTAACGAAAAAAATGGACGGACGGATTATTTCGTTGACGCAATAAAAATATAGGGACAAAAAACTACTTTTTGAAAATGCAGGAACCACTTCATTAATTTCGCCAAATTTCAAGGACTAAAAAAATAGTTTACCCTTTCATATATAATACTACTTCCTTTTCTCTTTTAATTATTTATTACATTCCAATGTTTATATGATTTGAACTAAAATCTCAAAGTAAATGACTTGGTTTTCAATTTTCTACCCAAAAGAAATATGAAGTTGATACTTGTAAGGCTTCACAAGTCCAATGCGTCAAAGAAAACGAAAGGCATTAATTCAATAAGAATCCATCTAGGCTCTTGTTTCTATGACTCCATCTTGGCATTATCAACAAGAAGAAGGGAAACAGGACAAAATCAAGCATCCATACCTGCTACTTGGTTTTCAACCTTGTAAACTGATTTAGCAAGTCGTTGAATTTGACTTCCAGCATCCCTACATAAATAACTTTGAGTAAACAAACTGAGACAGTAGAAAACATATAGCAGAATTCAAAAGAACTCAAAATCACTTTACAAGAGCTCATTATGGCCATGTTTCATATCCTTTTCAGCAAGAGATGCCCTTTCAAGTAATTTTCTGCTTTCCTTCTTCATTAAATCTACAGAGAGGTTCAACTCCTTTACATTCTTTTCAGCTTTAAGAAATTTTGCCTGAACATATAACAGATGACCACATATCAGATATACAAGCATCAGTCTTTAATCATAAATGTCAAATAAAAACTAGGATCAGAGAATTTAGATTTTCTATGGTAAAGAAGTTGAATTGGCAGTTCATGTGCACATATATGTGCAAACAACATCTCAATCACAGATGCATAGGAAAGTAATCTTCCATAGGATGGACACTGAACAGATGACTTACCTCCTCACTTTGAAGTCGACCAAATGTATGACGAAACAAAAAACTTCGCGGACCTGTGATGAGATCCCTGAGTATCAGACTATTTGTTTTCAGTTCAAATTAAATTCAGCAAGAAAAAATAATAATCAATCTTCTTTTAAGCGACTAAATTGTTGAAATTTCATTTTAGTTGTAAAAACAAAAATGGCAAGGACTTGAATGAAATATTGTGCAAAACAAACATATATATATCCAATTGAAGAATCAAGACTCAATAAGTAACGCATCCCTATAATATTTGGGGAAGGTTATTGTGCCAAGAAGAAAGACCTCATATTATATTGCCCTAAACTATCCAATCAAGCTTATGACTGACAAAGGAAATGCAGATGATCATGATAATGGCACAGCCCCTTGTTCCATTACAGGAAAGATAGTCTACTGTATTCTCCCCCTCCCCCCAAAAAGGCGAGAAGTAAATTCATGATTATAATAATTATGGTACTAGTTGGACCATTTAAGTGTAGGGATCTACTTCTACCTTTCTAGTCATCTCCTTATTCCTTAAATAAGTTAAATGAATGAAATGGGATCATAAAAACTTTTTGTAGTTGGTGTCTCAGTGAAAAAGACCAATTCTAAACAAGGCACCTAATTGCTCCCTGCCACCATTAAGTTCTCATTCAGTGCAATGCTAATAGCCATTTTGCTTTTGTCATCTAAATAACCTTTTTAACATAGATCAAACTCTGATTTCTTATTGAAAATCAAATACTAGAATGCATAAACAATAAAATTAGCATGATTAAGCACAAATAACGCCAATGAAGTAAAATTAAATTTGGCTAGGACTAAAAAGTGTTCATATCCAGATCTCCAAAGAAATTTAGTCATATCCTGACATAAACAAGAGTTCATTAATACCTCGCATAAGAAGGAGACCAGTAATTACAGCAACCCCAACAGTCTCAAGTGGGTGTTCCCTTGCACTCATCAACTCATCTAAAGAAGGAATTTAGCAAAACAGTAAACTTTTGGTTAAAGTCGGCATTTTCAATTATAATAATTTCCAAATGGCTTTATTTCACCAACAACGTATTATTTATCTCAAGCTGAAGGTTTTGTTAAGCATGTTGATGATCAATTTGAATAAATCGGGTAATAGGGTTAATACATTGGGAGGACCACAATCCAACCTCCAAAAGAAAAATCCATTTTAAGGTTGACAAATAATCCATGGACTGACTGGCATATATATATATATATATATATATATATATATA
>CANXYC010711928.1:0-12756 GCA_948193065.1 Aleurites moluccanus
AGATTCATCTATATCAGTTTCATATTCAGAAACTATTTCATAAACAGAATCTATTTTAGAATCTGTGTCAGAATATTCATCTTCTTCTATTGGTTCATAGACAAGATTCTCATCTTCGAAGAAAATTCTTCTAAGATTTTCTTTTCGCTTGTTCTTTTGTGGACATGCATTTGCTTTGTGATCTTTCGAACCACAAATCCAACAACAAGAATAACTGCTAAGAGGTTTCCCTTGCAGACACTTAGGGGCTCTACCATAGTTTTTCTTAAAGGCATATATCCTGTCTTTATCCCTAAAGTTGGTTTTCCTTCTAATAAACCTAGAAGGTTTATTAAACCTCTTCTTGTTGTTTCTATCATTTTTCGATATTCTTCTTTTTCTATATCCTTTAAATTTTTTCTTTTTGGTATCACAAGAAGAACATCCTGCTTCAGATCTTTTTCCTATTCCTTTTTCATTTGTTGTAGTACACCCGTACCTACTAGGAACATATTCGATCTGAGAGCAACAACTTTTGTTTAGATAAGGAAGACATTTTGCGTCTTGTCTTACTTGAAGTTCAGTACATGCCTTTCTCAAGGCATACCTAATTGCCTGTATCTTACCTCTTAATCCATCAACCACTTTTTCTTCATTTAGGAGGAGTTGATAGACATTTTTTGCTACCTTTGGCCATGGTTCTAGGAGTTTAGCAAAAAATAATGTTGACATGTAATTTTGTGCATTAAGATCAAGATTATAATAATACTTTTGAAATTCACATGCATAATTGTCAAAATAATACATGTCACATATTTGTAATTTCATCAACGCCATTAAAGATTATTCTCTCTCTAATGACTCAATTGATATTGAGAACCCATAAAATTCTCTCTTCAGGGCATCTACGATGACAGCTAGAACCTCATCTACTAGGACTACTTTCCTAATTTCATCTCTAATTGAGGTTTGAACTACTAGCTGATCCCAAAATTTTTGAGCATTGCCAACCACGGTGGCTTTGCAAAGTTTGTAGGTGGCCTCAATTGAGTAGCTACCTGCTCTAGTTATAAACCTGATCATGGTAATCCACTCATCTATTCTTTTAGAAGCATTTTTTCGTAGTCTAGATTTAAAAAAGCTGCTGGGGGTGATAACGGGTCTTAATGAATTATCCCTAGGCTGAAATTCTGGTTTTATTCTATGGGGATAATTTAGTTTATATTATGTCCTCTTCGTAGCAAGAAGCTCATTAAATATTCTATCATCTAAATGTAAATGAGTTTCTTCTACCAGACCTAAAGATTTTCTAAGGTCTTTAGCTGCTTTGCTATTCTCTTGATTAATAGCTCTAATATCAGGGTCAGCAATATAAGGAACTATTTTGTCTTTCCTTAATTGCAAAATTTCTTTTTCAAAAAGAGGTTTTTTTCAAAACTCTGTCTCGCTCAATTGCATCAAGTCTATTATTCACCAATTTTCCTACTTCTTTTGCTAAAGCATTTCTTTGCTCTGGTGAATCGCCTATATTTCTTGTTGCATGCAACTGCTCAAAGAGAATGCTCACTTCATTATGAATATTTTGAAATGAATTCAATCCTGAGGGATTAGAGCTGACACTTTCTTCTCTATTTACTTTTCTCATTTTTATCTAGAACTACTGGGTGAATTTTTAATTTTTGCTCGACTTTCTAAAAATGTTACCCAACTGTCTAGACCTGGAGAATTTTCCCAAAGAGCAAGAAAAAAGTCAATTTTTCTGAAGTGCAATTTTTTCTAAATTAAATAATCTCTTTTTAGATTATCACTCCAACTTGAAGTTCTAGAAGTCACTAAAGGAGTATCTTGATCTAAAATGGCTAATTGACCAAATACCGAATACTGACTTTCTAGAAAATCAATTATATCTGATACATCACAATATTCATGGCCAATATTATTTTCTATGGGAGCTTTTTTATAAATAGAATCAATTCTAATTAATTCGTCCATATGCTTAATTTTTTCACAAACCCAAGAATATTCTCACTTTATCAAGGAATGATTCCTTCTCTATGTAATCTAAAAGTGTTTTATACTGTTATACATTCTTCCAGGGACTAAGGAATTCCCTCTAAAGATTTCATCCATAAACTAGCAAATTAAATAAATTTTGGACCTATATGAACAGTATTTTGAAAACCAGAGATCAAAATGTAATTAAATGTTAGTTTATTTCTTGAAAATGACTTTTATGTTTTAAAAATTAAAATTCAGCAACTTTATCATTACAATTAAAGTTAAAAGATCATAAAGTGTATTAGTCACAAATTGAGGGACTATGAATGAAACTATCTCCAAAAATCTAAAGTAAATAGAAAAAAAAATTCCCGACGCTTCTATTACGCAAGTTATTGCATCCTATACCATTCAAGTCTTGAAAACTATCCCCCATATCCATATGGAATAACATCATAATATTAGGGAATCAAGCTGATTTAGCTTTATATTTATTATTATAATATTCCTAATAAACAACAAAAATTTTCAGAAAAACAAAATCCTAATATAATTAAAAATATATGATTTATTAATCCTATAATTTATTCAATTTTAAAAAATATATGATTTATTAAGATATTTTATTAAAATATATAATTAAAAATATTTTCAATAAGCACAATTTAAAAAATTATCTTAAAATTAAATGCTAATAAGATTATATTTTAAAATTTAATTTGGTAAATTTTCTTTCTTCTTAAAAATTTAAAAAATATTTGTTCAGAAATAAAATAATCAAATTAAAATTTAAAAATTTAAAAAAATATATGTAAAAATAAAATTTTATTTTAAATTTTATAAAAAACTCTATATTTCATAATTTTATTTTTTAAAATATATTTAAATATTATTTTTACGCAATAAAAAAAATAAAAAAAGTAAATGGAACAAGTTTCCCTTTCTTATTTTTTTTAGTACATAAGTCTTTCATTTTTATGAAAACTAAAAACTAAAAATATTACTTTAATCTTCTTTTATATATATAAAAGAATATTTTCTTGCTTATAAATTATATATTTATTAAATATATTTATATTATTAAAATTATATATGTGTGTCAATTAAAAAATAAAATTTAATTAAATTTTTTTTATAAAAATTATTTCTTAAACAATGCAATGAGAATATTATAATCAAGTTCTATGAAAAATAAAAAATAAATGTTGTCCTTTCTTAATTACTTGAATTAATATTACAAGCTGTGATTTCTTATATTAATTTCTAATTCAGGATTTCAAATGTTCCATAAACAATTCGGTTAATTAGTTACAAATATCTTGTTAGTCCAATTTACCTTTTTTTGAAGTGCATATTTCTAAAATGGTCACTCTTTTCATTTCAAAAAGTTAAAGTACTTAGCCAATTTTCTCTCTCCTATGAGTCAATCATCATTTTTCATAGCAAAATCAACTCATCTCTTCATTCGAGTTATCATTTCTCATGTCAAATGTTTTTTTCTTAAAAAGAAGCTAATAAACTTTTTGAGTCTATCTTGTCAGTTTATCATAGCTCTTAGCTAAAGCAGTAAAATAGCTATTATCCTTCATTAGGAGCATTGTCTTTTCAAGTCATCATGAAAATACTACTTGATCAAAGTAGCAAAGTATCTCTTATCCATCGTCTGAAGCAAGTCTTCCAAAATTGTTATTCCTTGAGTCAAATGTTCAATCACCAAATCAAATAGTTTTTCTTCATTTTGAATGGCTTTTCTCTCAAGTCATTACCTATGTGCCAGTTCCATGTGTCCATCGGCAAAACATCACCCCAAGTCATTGATCCATGTGTCAGCTCTACTAGGTCCAACTGACAAAACGTCACCTCAAGAGTCTACCCAATCTCAGACAATAAGAATAGCTCTGTTTGTCTTCTTCACAAATCATGCTACAACAACAAACTCATAAAACCTCCTAAAATCAATCATATTTTCCAAAAGGGTTCAATCCTCTCAAAAGGATCAACCCACAATTTATGGATAACCCATATCCCATCCGCAAAACCCAAGTGCCTTGGAAAAACTAAAATCAAATCAACCAAACCTCTCAAAAGGTTCAACCCACATTTGTAGATAGCCCATAATTTATCCTTAAAGCCCAAGTTCTAGGGGCAAAACAAAAAACTAAATCATCAGAATCCATAGGTTGTATGAAGTAGACTCTTCAAACCCATGTTTCTCAGTGAAACCAAAGTCAAAACTCTCTAGAAAGTCCAACATATAAAAACATCATTGGATTGTCCAAATAACCAAGCTGTCCCCTTACAAATTTAATCCTATTGTCTTTTAAAGTTGGGTTAGGTGCAAAACTAAAAATAAATCCATCTCTTCTCAATATGGATCACAAATTGAGGTTTATGAGATCTAAACCATCCGTAGATAGCGCAAATGATCAAACTATTTTTCTAAAAGTTCAAATTCATTTGAAAAAGCCCCAATGAGCCAGTTGAAAACTTTGAACACTGTACCTAAAGTAAATTCATCCCATAAGAACAATCGAATCCCATAAAAGTGAGCCCACCAATTGTTGGATAACCTCTAATATTGAGTCAAAGCTATCCACAAATTCATCTTTCATCCAATGAGATGAATCAAGCAAACAAACTTTCATTAAAGTCCAAAATCCATCAAAACAAAGCCAATAATTTGATCCAAATTAGCAAATCCTTCAAACTCTTAAGTCAAACTTGACTATAGCCTACTAACAAAATTTTATGGTTTCAATCGATCTAACATACTAATCAACTGAAGGCCATACTTGACTACAACTTTTGAAGATAATTTTTAAACCTAGGCTGAGTATGGTTTAACCTGATATGAAAGCATCAACGTCAACAATTCTTGCATACTCGACCAGATTGAGTATGGCTCCAATTAGCAATCAATATGATAGTATTGTGAAAATCTCCTTTTTAAAATAGCCAATCCAGGGACAAATAAAAAAGCTGAAATCCCTCAACCTCAATGTCAGTCAAAGTGACCAAATTCATATTTCTTTCAAAAAAGCATCCCCAAAAAGTATAGCATTTCTCCAAAAGTCCAAATCACCCTTGGAAAATCTCAAGTCGACAAATCTTTCATTGAAATCCAATAACTCACACTTTGGACCAAAATCCAAGTCAAGGCCAAATAGAATGTCAAAGCCTTTTTGACCATCAAAATAACCAAGTCAACCATCTCCTGAAATAACCATCCCTTAAAAGTGGGGCATCTTCCCAGAATTTCAATGACAAATTCTCCACCTCCCATAAAAATAACATCCTAATATCATAGTGGTTTAGGTCAAACTTTCATTGGTTCAAGGTAGCAACTTCATAAAATACATTAACATTTTTGCATGCTTAGCATTGACATAGGATGCATCATAGACTCATAATCTTAACTCGAACATATCAAAACTTATCAGACCCTTCTAGATAGCTTCAGACTTCATATCTTGTGTTCTTAGATCATAATTAACCTTCGTATCAATCTAGAATAAAGTTACATTTTCTTTTTCAAAAGTAGACTATCCTAAGATAGCCTTGGGTTTCACATTCGGCATGTTCAGATCTGATATAGCATCAGTATCAACGTAGCATATAGTTAGGACCCTACACTTTTAGACCTAGCATAGATTTAGGATTCCTTCATATAGAACAAATTTAGAATCGACCCTTCTAAGATAGTCTTAGGTTTCATATCCACGCTTTAAATTCGACCTAACATCAACATAAACTTATAACATAGTTAGGTTTCCTTTAGAATCAATCATTTTGGGGGCAGCCTTAGGAACTTTTTTAAATATTCCTAAGAGTAACTTTAAGAGCTTTTTTTAAACCATCCTAAGGGCAGTTTTAAGATCTTGTTTATATTTTCATAAAGGCAGCTTTAAAAACTTTTTAGACTTTCCTAAAGGCAGTTTTAGGAGCTTTTTTAAACATTCTTGGGATGACATTAGGAGTTTTTCAAACCTTCTTAAAGGTAGCTTTAGGAGCTTTTTCAAACCTTTCTATGATAGCCTTAGGAGTTTTTAGACCTTCTCAGGATAGCCTTAAGAGTTTCTTAGACTTTCTTAAAAGCAGTTTTAATAGCTTTTTAGACTTTTCTAAAGGCAATGTTAGGAGCTTTTTCAGACTTTCCTAAGGGTAGCTTTAGGAGTTTTATATACCATCTTAGGACAACCTTAAAAGAGCTTTTTAGACCATCCTAGGACAGTCTTAGGAGCTTTTTCAGACCTTCTTATGATAACCTTAAAATCCTTTGCCCTTTCTGACTTTGATGACATGTGTTCACTATCATCATGATTACTTTTCAAGAAAAGCAAACATGATTAGTGATAGCTGTGAACACGTGATTTTTACACCCTCTAATTTCACATCTGAATTTTACCAAAATTAATTCCAAATGCCCAAGTATGAAATTATTTGCACAAATCCCAGATTGAGAAATTACAAGGTTGGAGTTCCAATTCTCCATTATAAATATGGAGACATTATTTAGCTAAAATCACACTAGAACAACTAAGTTGAATTTTCTCTAGTTGACTTTCTTTTCTCCCTCCTTTTTAATATATTCTTATAAAAGTTGTTCATTTTCTTTGATATCGAATCGATTTCTTTAGTTCTTTTTGAGTTAAAAGAATAGAAAACTCAAACTTTTAAAGTTTTTCTGGTGTTTGGAGCCTGAAATTAATTATCATTGAATTAATTAATTAATTTTTTATTTTTTAGTTTCCTTTTATAAAGTATAACTTTGCTTCAAAAAGGCTCTCAAACCCTCACAAAGCAAAGAAAAAAGTAATCTACTAAACATATCTTTTCAATTTTTTTCAATTATTTAATTTAAGGCATTTTAAATTCAATTTTTCTCTTCCTTCTACCTTTCTATCAATTGGATGATGTATCAAATAAATAAAATATTATAAATCATACTTAAAATCAGAATAACCCCTTTGCAAAAAAAAAAAAAAAAATTGCATGTGTTTTGATTTTCATTCAAATGGCAGATTTGCTTATTTTAAGCATCAAATCCAAACAAACAAAATAAACTTCTATTTTCTTCCTTTCTTTTAATTTTGCTATATTTTACTTTGTTTTAGTTTAGACTTTTGGGGGATGTGTGATCATTTTAAAACCCATAAGGATTAAAAATGATACCCTCTTTCATTTTGGTTTTAAATGTAAAGTTAAATTTATTTTAATTGTTTTATTTATTGCTTTTATTAATTTAGCTTTAAATTATCCAATTTCATTCTAAAGGTCATCTTTAAATGTTCATCAAAAATATATTTTTAAATCAAATTAAATTAAAAGAACATTCTAATTTTAAGTAAACTGAAACGGTGTTTGGACGAGACTTTATAGTTCTCATTCTCATTCTCATTTCCATTCCTATTTCTACTCTCACTCCCACTCCCACTCTCACACTGACCATCATTAATATTCACATGATCATGAAACTCATGAAAAGCATCATGAATATATCTTTATTTCCCATGAATACCATTAAAAAACATTGATCAGTCATTGTTACCATGAACACCAAAATCGTGATCACTAGAGAAAAATTGATAGTTATAAAATTGGGAGCTACAATTGCTAATTTTGATACTTTTGTGAGGGAGAGCTGAAAGAGAGACAAGAAACAAAAGGAAATCGCCAATGGAAAAAAAAAAGGTTAGTGATCAAATTGAAAAGGTCATTAAAGTTTAGATAACACATATCTTTTTCGCACGTGGTGGTTGACTCTACTTAACTTATGCACATGGTGTTAACATGTCATGTTGAGTCACCAAATCTTGTTAATGTGTCTGTCTATGTGTGTTGATTCAGTAAAAATTTTATTGATTGATCTCTTTGGTGAAAATTTTATTAAAATTTAATGATTCGTTTGAAAAAAAAAATTAAAAACATCATTAAAATTTCTTGATCTTTAATATCATTTATCACGTGAATGCCAAATTATTAGTGGGATTTCTGTCATCATCTTCACCGAAACATTTTAATAAGATTTTAAATTTGGATTTTTTATTATTTCCTTTTGTTTTTTTTTTCTTTTTTAATTTGTTTATTTGTGGAATTGATACCTTGAGTTAGGATTGATGTAAGAAATTTAATTTTTAATTCGAATTAGCTTTTCATTGGGTTGGCAGAGTCTTGGATTCTTGCAAGTGATGTTATAGGTAACAACTACATTTATAAATAAATATTTTGATGATTATATGTGAGAAAGTCTTTTAGTGTAATCATTTATTAAAAAATAAATTTTGCTTGCAAGTTGTAACGTATAGTAATCAAGAAATATGAAATGATTAAAAAAACATAACAATAAAGAATTAGTCTTCGTAAAGAGCAGCCAAAGCAGTCCCATTATAAGGACTGGGTATATATGCAGAATTTTGTTTCCCTTCACATGTAGATGAATGTTTGAATCGTGTAAATTTATGTTTTTTCTATTAGTATTTCAAATAAATTTCGATCCATCCTAACATTTTCTAATTTTTTTTCTTAGTCTGTTTTTGTTTGGGTTACGGTTAGCCTCTCCTACGGATCGACTGTAAATCAAATCTAATTTTATTTTATATTTTAATAACTCAATATATATATACAGTTGAACATTTTAATTAACAAATAATAATTTTTTTTAAAGAACAAAAGAATAGATTTATTATTATTATTATTATTATTATTATTTATAGATAGTTAATGGACTAAAATAATATTGTAAGTTAGGAGATCCGTCTTTTTCACAAATTAATAATTTTCATGAAATTTAATAACAATAGAAAATTAATCTCTTCAATATTTTTGTTACATTAATTTATTCATATAGTATTAATTATTGATATTTATGTCATTGATCGAAATGATTCTATACCTTGATAATTTATATTATGACAATCACGCCACCTATATATATATAATTTGAAAAAGCCATAGCTAAGCAATAGATAATTGAATTGGTTGAAATCTAGACCTATATACATTCGGATTTTGGGCCAAGAACTGATTTAGAGGTGTAAACATGTCTTTTGTTAATAAGTAATCATTTTTATGGGTGTAAACTAAATCCACATAAACTCTTGAAAATATTGTTTTAAAAAATTATCATATGTAGAGGTTTTTTTTTTTCAAAATAACATTTTAAATTAATTATTTAAATACTTAAAAAAAAAATCAATCCATTAACTAACTAATTCACTTGTATAATTGGTTGAAATATTGATCAAGGGATTTTTTTGTTCATTAAATTCCATATGGACACCATATATCCATATGGAATTTAGAAGTTTGGCTCCTAAATTGCATTATTTGAATTATAAACCCGTTTTCAAAAAATTAACATGAAAAAAAAAAAAAAAGAGTGGAGTTTGAACTTGGGACTTTCTAGTTTTACTATGCATAAATAATCATTTCAGTATATTTAATTTTGCATAATATTGTTTGTTAAGTGAGATACTGGGAGTAATTAGCTTCTCTTGTGCATTTGAATTCAAACTTACCCAGTAATTAAATTAACTAGATAATGCAAATTGCATAAATACAATTCTTTCACTTGTATGTCGATGCAATAAGGTATTTGATTGCATGCAAGTATTAAATATTAAGTATTATGGCCCTTTATAGCTTTCAGCCGCCTAAATTAACTGTAGATGCTGAATTAGTATTTGTGGGTCAAACTTTCATTTCCTTTACCTCTGATTTTTGAACTCATAATAATAATAGTGTTAATGCAGTCCCATAGCAGGAGAATTGAAAAGGAGTGAAAATAGCAGGCAAACATGGCCTCTGCTGCAGTTGAGCATTTGATTGGGATAATAGTCTCTGCTCTTCAGAAGGAAGCATCATTATTAGCAGGCATCAATGACGAACTTAATGATCTCAAGAGCGAACTTGAAAGCATGAAATCTTTTCTGCAGGATGCAGAGAGAAAGCAATTGAAGTCAGAAGGAGAAAAGACGTGGGTTGCAAATGTGAGGGACATTGCATACAAAGCTGAAGACATCATTGATGAGTTCATGTATTACATGTACAAGCAACAGCATAAGAGCCATTTTACTCGGTTCTATAATCAAATAATTTGCATGCCAAAAAATCTTTGGGTGAAGCATCAGATTGCTTCCAAATTGCAGCAGATCAATAAAGCCATCAAAGCCCTTCCTGAAAGGAATCAGAGATACGGTATTGATCATCTAGAGGGTTCCAATGATGATTACAATACTTCGACATTAATGTACCATAGGGATTCATCGATTTTTATGAAAGATGATGATGTTATAGGGAAGGAAAATGAAAGTCGATTGTTATATAGTTGGCTACTGGATGAAGAACAACTGCAACGAACTGTTATTTCAGTGGTCGGTATGGGGGGATCCGGTAAGACAACGTTAGTTGCGAAGACATGCAATGATGATATTATGAAGTCCCATTTTGATTGTTGCGCTTGGATTACTGTTTCTCAAACTTATACAAGAGATGAATTATTCAAAAGCTTGATCAGAGAATTCCACGAATCAAGGAAGGAACAGCAGCCTCTCGACTTGAGTGCCAAGGCCTTTAAAGAGCTCGTAGAGATACTTATTTGCTACTTAAACCACAAAAAATACCTAGTCGTGTTGGATGATGTCTGGGATACAAATTTATGGGAGGCAGTAAAGGTTGCCCTACCAGATAATCAGCTTGGAAGTCGAAGCGTACTTACAACTCGAAAAGAAGATGTAGGTTCTTTTTCTTCCAGTGTTAGTGGCCTCACCCTCCCTATTCAACCACTGAAAAAGAACGAGGCTTGGGATCTTTTTTGCAAGAAAGCATTCTCAACTTATTCAAATAAATCCTGTCCACGAGACCATGTACAATTGGTTGAGGAACTGGTGGATGAGTGTGAAGGTCTACCACTTGCACTAGCGACTTTGGGTGGTCTTATGAATTCAAAAAAGTCAATAACAGAGTGGAAGCGTGTTTGTGACAACTTGAATTGGCAGCTCAACAATAGTCCTGAGCTGACAAAAATCAAGAGCATTTTGTTGCTTAGTTTCAATGATTTGCCATGCCCACTTAAGCATTGTTTCTTATATTGTTGCCTTTTCCCAGAAGACTATTTCATTGGACCTAAAAGGCTCATTAGATTATGGATAGCAGAAGGATTTGTTCCACAAGTTAACAGGATTACACCAATTGAAGTAGCCGAGAGCTATCTTACGGAACTTATTTTTCGAAGTATGCTTCAAGTTGTACTGCGAAATCAATTTGGAAGGCCAAAATTATGCAAGATGCATGATCTTTTGCATGAGCTTGCTCTATCAATATCAGAAAAAGAGAAATTCGGTACTGCATATGATGGAAGTGTAGCAATTGAGGAATGTAATGCTCGGCGCTTGTCTATTCAAAAGGCTAATTATGATGGGGATCTTAAATCATACAACGGTTTGTCACAACTTCGTTCACTGTTTCTATTTGTGACTCAGCCTGTGTCTTTCTCAAATGCATTGTTATCCAGATTCAAATTCTTAAGGACCTTGGATTTTGAAAATGCTGCAATTTTTAAATTGCCAGATGGGATAGAGACTCTTTTCAATTTAAGGTACTTGAACTTAAAAGGCACCCAAGTGTCGAAGCTTCCAGAAGCTATTGGAAAACTCCGTAACCTTGAGACCTTGAACATCAGAGACACACAAATTAAGGAACTTCCAAAAGGTGTAGCTGAGTTGCAGAACTTGTTATATCTAATTATGTTTCATCATAATCATCCGCTCCAAGGTCAATTTCAATATGAGACTGGGACTCGAGAACCATTTAAATTTAACAAGTTAAAGAAATTGCAAATCATGGATTCCGTCGAAGCAGAAGGTGACACAATAAGGCAACTGGGAAGCATGACCCAATTGACCGCACTGGGGATTTCAAATGTGAGAGCAGTGGATGAGATGGATTTATACTCTTCAATCCAGAACTTGAAACTCCTACGCTGCTTGTTTCTTGTGGCAAGTAGTGAAGATGAGTTCCTCCGAATAGATGCAATGCCGTTGCCTTTGCCACACCTTGAGAGACTTATTTTGGCTGGAAAACTAGAAAGGGTGCCGCATTGGTTTGGCTCACTTCAGTACCTGACTTATTTGACTTTACGTTGGTCTAGATTAGAGGAAGATGTACTCCCTGGCATTGCAGCATTGCCCAATTTGGGAAGGCTTGAACTAATTAATGCCTGCAATGGAGAAAACCTACATTTCTCCAAGGGTTTCCCTAAGCTTAGAATTTTATTTGTGTTTAATTTTCCTCAGCTGAGAATGATAACGATAGAGAATGGAGTGATGCCAGGTATCCAGCAGATGCATCTCGATTCTTGCTTGGCGTTAAAAACAATCCCTCAAGGTATTGAATTCCTTGCTGGTCTTCAACAACTAATGCTGGGATCATGTTCTTTAACACTTACAAGCAGGATAAAAGATAAAGAAAGCGAAGATTGGTCAAAGGTGCAGCACATCCCAAATGTGAGGTTCCATAATCTGAACACAAATTCATGCATGCATACAAAACTTTAAATTAAATCTAGTTCTTTCCTTCTAACTATATATTTTTCTAGCCATTAAAATTTTGTTAATAAGTTGCAAATAAAAATTGATCTGCCACTTTCTTCTGCAGATTATAATTATATAAACTGGTCAGTTTCAGTCCGAAGAAAATTAGCTTCATCAGTAATGAAGGATACCATGTGGCATGCGCCATTTAAATTAGCTTCTGTAGAATTCCTTGCTTGGCTTGACAATG
>CANXYC010712055.1:0-76617 GCA_948193065.1 Aleurites moluccanus
ATATATAAAAACAATTAATTTAAAAAATTTTAATATATAAAAAATATACATTATATTTATATTTTAATATATATATATATATATATATATATATATATATATATATATATATATATATATTAAATACAAGCAATAAAATTAATATTATCTAAATTTTTACAAAAAAATTATATTTTAAGAAAACTAATTAATTTGGATATATAATATAAAAATTTAGACATATAATCATATTTGTAAGTCTTTTTAATTCTTTTTGTTAATGTAATTATATTGTAAATAATATATTAATAGTAAATGAGTCATTTAATTAATAAATTATTATAATTTTATTTGTTATATTATCACTTTATTAAATTAATAATTAATTTTTTTTTTAATAAATATGTAAAATATATTTATTTATTGAAAATTTGTGAAATATTATAAAATATTGGGAAATTATAATAAATTGTATAAAATAGATAAAAAAGAATATTTTTTTTTGTGTAAAAAATGGTATTAAAAATAGAGTTATGGTTAGATATGAAATTACTGTTTGATGTGATATAAATTACAAAATGGTATAAAGTTAACTGCATTTTAATGTTTATGGTTGGAGATGGCCTAATATAGAAAAAATAAATATATGTTTTAAAAAATAAAAAAATAAAAAAATAATCAAATATTTTTTAAATTGAATGCAATGAATTTATGAGTTTTTTTTAGGCCTAATTAGTAATTACCTAAAAAAAGAAAAACAAATCTTGAAATTTAGCTTTTGTTTTTTTAATTCTATCATGAATTTTTAATTTTAGTAATTTTAGATAGTAATTATTTAATTTTTTTATAATTCTATCGCTAATCCAATTTTAAGTGATATTAAATCTGAATTTATAAATATTATAGGTTTGAATTTGTTAATTTTGTTATATAACATATAGAATTAATTAAAATAATAAAATATTTCATGTTATCAATGCATAATTTTATGTTTTATAATAGAAATTAACAAAAAAAAAAACTTATCACATCAACAATTTTAAATCCAATTAGTGCCTTCCATTTGCTGATTCATTGGTTCTAAATTTGCTGATTCTCATAGAGAAAATCTTTTTGATGAATTCAGAAATTAGGAACCTTAGAATTATTGTTACAAGGACAAGACCAAATAGCACAAGAAAGTGCACCCTTATTAGGAGTTAGATGCTATAAATAATTGTCTAGTGGCTACAATGACCTATGAAATTGACTAATTTTCCAGTTCTAATGGTCACCCATTCATTTCTTGTTTTCTTTCTTTGGTAATTAAGGTTTAGTTTGGGGGAAAAAATAACTTGTATTTACAACAAAAAAAAAAAAAAAAAAAAAAATATATATATATATATATATATATATATATTCCAATGAATTAATTTTTTGTCTTTTGATTACAATATTAAAAATCTAGATTTATAAATATTTAATTTTTATGATTAAATATGAGAAGAAATATATAAAAATAATTTATTTAATTTTATATAGATAGCTAGTGCTTTTTGTGTACTAGTCTGAAATTGTGTCTCTTTTCTCACTTAAGTAGGAGACATATCATGTGGAGTAACATTGCTAGTACCCTAAAAATATTTCTGGTACTTTTTGCTTCTTTCTTACCACTTTCAAATCTCTATACATTTTCTCCTTTGTTTTAAGTTTTTTCCCCCTCTTTTAAAGTATTTTTTTTTATTTTCATGAACTTTTATAGAGGAAAAATACAATTACAAGAATGGGTATGTATCAATTATTTGAAAAGATATATCATATCATATGTATCAATTGTTTAAAAATATTCTCAAACAAAAAGGGTGATAGAATTTTGATCATGGCTTTTAAATTTTAATACAAATATATTTAGTTATTTAATTATTAATATATGCAAATAATCATTAAAAAATTAATGATTATTAAGTGTCTTACTCATGTTTATAGTATAGGAGATTAAGGATTTGATTCCTAACAACATTTCTCCTTTCTAAAACATTTTTAGGTATCAAAAAGAAAAATACATTGATTATGGTTGGATAATTATGATTAATAATAATTACAGGCTAGTGATTGAACAACAAAATGTTTATAGCTAATAATATTAACTCTTAATGATTTAATTATAATTTTAAATTGTTAATGATGAGTTTTATAACATTATTTTAATTACTACATTTATTTATATTAAATATTTAAATTGGTAATTAAAAATTTAAATATTAAATATTTATTTTTTATTTTCGAGTGTTTTTTAATAAGAGTCAAACTGATTTATAAAATAATATGAACCGATCTTTATGTACTGTTTTGGCCTATCAAAATTTTTATAATAATTTTTTTTTATTAATTTCAACCGGTTTTAAATAAAATCTGTTAAATTGAACTAGTTAAAGAGAAGATAAGAAATCTAAAACTAGGTTTTAATCCCTAACTCTATATCAGAACAAATCTTTGACCAATTTCATGTTGACCCAATCGGACCACTACTTCCAGCCACTAATTCAATTAAAGTACTATATATAATATATGTACACCCAATTATAAATGTGATCTCAAGAATTGAAGAAGAAAACCCTACCATCACTAGCAACAAGTGATGAAGGGTGGGGGGACAACAAGCAAATAAATCTGAGTTGATGCTGTTAGAAGAAGAAGAAGCTATTCACAGGGCATGTGGCAAGGTCCACTGGGCTTTTGAAGCACACATCCAATCAATCAATCAAAAATAGATTACAACACTTCTTTGATGGACTCATAGGGTCATTAGTTTGTTGATAGTTTCTTTTTGGGCGGTTGGGTGTGGTGGTCCTTCAATTAGATAAGAGATTTGTGATTGTGACCCATTTATTGTTTTTTTCAAGATAATAACAATATAGTTTTTATTTTAATATTAAATTATTCAGTATACTCATTGTCATCTTCATCCAATTTAAATTTAAAAAATATTTAATATATTAAATAATATCGGCTAGTAATTTTCTTTATAAATTAAAAATAGCGATTCAATTTATCAATACATCAACTTACATATTTTTATATGCACCTAATGAATTTAAAATTTTTTATTTTTTATAATATATATATAGTAATTAAGATTTTTATTTTCTTGTATGTCTTATCTTTTATTTTATATATTTTTATGCGTTATATTATTTTTTTAAAATATTTTAACAGTAAATATTTTTTTATAAATGATATGACATATAAAAAATATATGAGATAAGAAATGAGATACATGAAAAGATGAAAAATTCAAATTGTATATTTTGAATATGAAATATGTGTTTGAATTATTTTAAAAAAAAATTAATTTAGATTAACACTTAAATTTATCCAAAAATATATATATATATGTAATAAATTAAAAAATAATAATGAGAAAAAAAAACCTAAAACTAGACTAGGTTTGGAGTAGGTTTAGAGTTAGGCCCCCCATAGATGAGATTGCGACCTTTTAACTTACACTTTTTATTCCCTTCTTCTTCTTCCTCGTGCGCGTGCTGTTTTCTTGCATGTCAAAGTGAGACATTTAGTATCTTTCTTTCGTGTTATCTATTTCCCCTTTTACTTCTTCTTCTCTCTTGTTTACTAATAAAATGGTAACTTTTCTACATTAACTTGTCAACTTTCACACCGATAAATCCGGTTATTAGTTTGTATATTAATTGATTGCTTATTTCATATTATAAAATATAAAAAATAAAATGAAATATCATATTTTACTCAAATTTTTTTAAATAAATAGTCATCTAAATTAAATAAATATGTATATTTTATTCTATTTTATAATTTTTCACTTAATTATATAAAAAAAAAATTCTCTATTTATTTCAGCATCTTATTGATAACTTTTTGTTTTCTATTTGTGTTTTGCATGATTTTAATTATATATTTTTTAATTAATTTATTTTGTAAAAATATTTTAATATACATAAATTATTATTATTATTATGTTATTAAATTTAAATATTACTATTTGATCATTTTAAATATTAATATAAAAATATATATAAATCAAGTTTATTAATTATATATAGGACAACTAAAAAAATAATCAAAGAAATATTATACACATTCATCCTTTGATTGCAATTTACAGAAACATAATTACACATATAGAAATCAATAAGATGATTTCAAATAAAATTAATATTTAAAAGAGTTAATACACACATTGTGAAATTTTTTTTAGTAAATTCATAAGGTGTTATTATATGACAAAATGTATTATTCGTGTTTTGTAGCTCATACTGATTCAAAAAAATTTGATCAGGTGAAAATTCTAACTATTTTTAAATAATTCTTAATCTCAACTATATGCAAATCTTTCTCAGATGAAATGAGAACTTTTTTATTATCATAACTTCTTCAACCTTCCAGCTTGTTTTGCAGGTTCAAATTTAAAATCTCCTATATCTCAAACCTTCATGGTCGAACTATCTCATGGACATGAAAGAAAGTCCTTCTTCTGCAGTGAAAACCACAAAAACTAATTATCACTTGTATTGGTTTACAAATAAAATTTGAATTCAAACTCAATTGAATTTTTCAAATTTTAAATTCAATCATAAAATTTTAAAAAAAAAATCGATAAATTAAATTTGAATTTTTTTAAAATTAAATTACATTCCAGGAAATATTATTTACTTTTTATGAGTCATATAATAATTCTAAAGCATGCAGAAGCTGTTCTAGGTTATGATTGCTACAAGTACTCTTATACCAGCAGAGAGAGTGGTTAGTATTGAGTAGTGTAAAATAAAATTGAAGCAGAAAGCAAGCAGAAATTTCTGGCTACTGAATTTGTCTGAGATGAGTTAGGAAGATCCAAATTAATATAATTATTTAACTAGGGAAGAAAATATTATAAATGTGAAAGAGAAAGGTGAAAAATCCAATTAAGATCTTCATGCAATTTATGTTTCTGTAGGGGCACGTACCCTCACATGGGAAAACAATTCCTTTATGATTCCTATAATACTAGCTCTCTGTACAACTTACTGTTATAGACAGTGACACTATATATCTTGTAATCAATACAGAAATTCACTTCTTCTACAAGGGTTTTGCTAAAATAGAGATTTAAGTGAAAATAATTATTATTTATAGATCAATATATAGTAGGATTAGTCATAATTTGGTATAGCGATATAGAGATTGTGATATTAATGGTCCCCTAATTAGTTTTTTCGATTCTAATTGAAGTTTGTTCACCTTACTACAACAAATATATTAGATTTAGCTACATTAATTTAATATTATTAACAATAAGTATATCAGTTTGAATCATTTATTCTCTTGTGTGTCTCATCTCTTATCTCATAATTTTTTTATGCTTCATATCACTTATAAAAAAAATATTAACTGTTAAAATAATTTAAAAAATAAATAATATAACGTATAAATTTTATATGAAACAAAAAATAAGACATATAAAAGAACAAATGGTTTGAACTATAAATATATATTTATAACAACTCAGTCCAGAAGGTTTTTTACCTTTTTGTATATTTTATTTTTTATTTTATATAATTTTTTATATTATATTATTTATAAAAAAATATTAATTTTTAAAATATTTTAAAAAAATAAATGATATAACATATATAAAAAAAAATAAGATAGAAGATAAAACATAAAAAAAAATAGAGAAAACAAAGAATCGAATGGTAACAGCTATATGTAAGATTTGAAGGTTGATGGGGAAAAAGTTAAATTCTAAGAAACATAAATGCTTATTTTTCACTTGTTCACACTTAGGCCCTATAAATTTATGCTGAATAAAGGAGGGGAACCATATGTTGGACAAGAATTTTGTCTTGCTTTTGCCTTTCTTCAGATGGTGATGTTAGTATATTTTAATCTTTTTAATTTTATATTATTATATTAAATCATGTTTGTAAAGCTAACTAGAAAAGACTATTAAATTATGAGTACCTAATTTTTGGCTATATCAAGCTAGATTTCCATATTAAAACACAAAGTTCATGCATCAATAGAGAGTGAAGAAATTGGCATATATCCTTAAATAATATAATGGTGATTCTCTGAATGTGCAAATGAGAATTACAGCATAGAATTTAAACTATACATAATTTAATTGGTAGTTATATAAATTATACATATATGTGAGGTTGCTAATCCTAAAAGTGAATATGAAATTGATTATTATAGTTCAGGTATTATATTTTATTATAAGAAAATTGTATATAATCAAGGTAGCTAATGATCATCAGTGTATGCATGAAATAAAATTGCTGTGGGTCTTCTATAAATTCCATTGATATATATTGCCTTTTACAATTAAAATTCAACAAAGGAGAGGTTTCTTTTCTTCTTCTAAAAAAGAAAAAGAAATTGCAGTTGCAGTTAAATTGCATAACATATCTATTTGCAAGATTAAATAATCTATAGCATATTCAGATGGATATAATAGTATAACAGTAAATACATATATGATTTGATGGACCGATAGTTTTTAATTCAATTCTTTATCCAATAAGAACAAAAGCAATTCATCTAGGGATTGACTATAAGCATTATATATATAACTTTCTAAGGTATAACTGTCTATTATTCCATTTTTGTTTCTTTCTTCATCAGTGGAAAAAATACCAGTGCAAGTTCTAAACAATATTATCAATTAATGTCCTAAACACACAACAAAAGTTATATACCCACATCCAATGCACAATGCATATTCGACAAGGATTTGAAATATTCTATATTAAACCTTAAAATTCTTATTTGGGGAACTATATAATCATAAGTCAAAAATAGAAAGATCAAACATTAATTTCTACAAGATAGCAAACCATATTCTTTTTCTAACAAAGATGAACATAGTACAAACAAAAGCTAATAATTTCACAAAAGAAACCCTAAATGGGTCTCTATTCTTAATCAATAGTAATAATTACATTGCAAAAACAACAATTTATAATTATACAAAATAAAGACTAGCAGCCAACTAAATACTACCATGATCTCCTCTTTCTTGAGTATCACCACTAGGATCATTATTCCAAGGAGAAGGATAATATAAACCAGAATTTTGATCATTATAATTATTAGAAGTTCCTCCATGACCAATAATCCTTCTACCAAAATTATGAGAAGTTGGTGGTGGTGGTGGCATTTCATTATAAGCATACCTAATCAAATCAGCATTTGTAGCATCCAATTCCTTTTGAAGTCTAACAACTTGCCTTTGAAGGACTGAAATAGCACCAACACAACCATAGACAGGGTCTTTCATTCGAGCTTCAGCTTCGTATGCAAGAGAGTTCACTGCATCTTCTCTCTGATGAGGTAATACCTCGTTCAATAGCTTACTCACATTACTAGCACCAAATATTTTGTGAACGTTTGCAAATTTTTGAGGCTCTTCTGGGGGAAAATATGGTGCAAATATGCAATCTGGCAAGCATTTTCTCCTCAAGAACTTGCAAGCAGCACATGGAGAGTTGGAATAGCTAGAAGAAGCCATATATATATCCTCTCTATATATTTATAAAAAAAAATAATATAATTAATAATGAACAACCTAATTAATTCACCAAACACATAAATATTTTTGTTATTTTCTTATTTATATATATATATACTAATTCTCTTAATTAAAATTGGAATTTATATTAAATTTTTATTATCATGATCACTATAGTTTAATATGTTTGAATTTTGAGTGAATAAGACAAAACATTTTCTCTCTATTTTATATAGAAACTTGTTTGGACTTATTATTAGCATATGTATGTGTGTATATAGAAACTTGTTTGGACTTATTATTAGCATATATATATATATACTTTCCATGAAGCGCACGCAATATATATATATATATATACACACAACAACAACAACAACTTGCTCTACTTATTTTTCAAGCTTCTTTTACTTTTCTGGCCTGCAAAAGCATTATGTTCTTCTTGAAATATTCAATTTAATTAACAACATATATATATATATATATATATTTCATCTGAAATTTAGATATAGGGAGTATTTGGGAAAGCTTAAAAATTCACATAACGTGATTTTAAACTAATTGAATGTTTAACAATTACTATCAAAATCTATTTTTGACATAATTTTACATTCAAACGTGATTTTTTAAGCTACCATTAATAACTTATTTCAAAACTCATTATTCAAAATTCATTTTACCAAAATACATTTTGGAAATTGGATTACCAAACAGCCACAATAGTATATATCTATATATAGTTTCCTGTTTTAGCTAGGATTCTTGAAAATTTGGTCAAATAGTTACTGCTAAGAATTTCCTCTCTCTCTCTCTCAAAATTTTGATACCTATAAATACCTACTGCAATGTTTACACAGGACCCTTGAATTTAATGTAGCTATGGATCTAATAACTGAAATTAATTTCTAATCCTTTCTTATTAATTTCACATTTCTTAATAATTGGAATCAATTAATTATTATTCTAGGGTATAACAATCAAAACCCATGTTTCAAAACCTTTGATTCCTTAAAATTCTGTAACATATATAAAAGTGAAAAATGAAAGGAATAGATATATGATCGTACTAACCTTTTGTATGACTAGGTTTTCTTGATCAGGAGAGAACAGGAATAATGCTACTTTTTTTTATGTATAATTTACTTCTCTTGAGTGGGCTCTTTCAAGATCTGTAATACAAATTGATTGTCCCAAAGAAAGAAAAGACTAAGCAGCCATTGAAAGAATGAGAGAGAGAGAGTTTGATATATAAGCAGGAAAATAAGTTTTACTTATTTGTAATTGAGAGATGTGAGAGTTGAAAGAGGAAACCCTAGAGAGTGTTATTATTATAGGGCAAGAGAGAGAAAATTAAAAAAAAAAAAAAAGACCTGCAAAATACAGTGACAAAAGGTAAGGAAAGATTAGAGAAAAAAAGGGAGGCAAAGAGCATTTAGTGAAGGAAAGCAAAAGACAAGTGCAATAAATGGGGGCAACTAGGCCAGTTTTTAATAATATCAAACACTGTTCAATTACTTGTCCAATTGAATTAATTAACTACTGAAAAGCAAATTTTTTTTTTTTCAAGAGGAGAAACAAAATTAACTAAAGTTAACAATTTTTTAAATAAGATTTTAAATTTAAATAAAAAATAATAAAAATAAATGATGAAAAAACTTTACTTGAATTCATTTAATTCGAGTTTGAATTTAGTTGAAATATAATATGATTATTATTTATTAAATGGTTCACGTAAAAAAATATTAACTGTTAATTAGTTTTAATTTAATAATATTAAATTATGCCTATTATATCTTTAAAATAAAAAATTCCAACCCATACCATATTTGAATTAATATATATATATAAAAAAAATTAGCTACCATGGCTAAATTTTGCATGACTATATATCAGAATATCAGATATGATCACATAATTCAAAATTTTCGAACAGCTCGATAGAGTCAACTACTTATAGAGTTGAATCAATTAGTAGCTATATCTATAGATACTCAATATATAACTAATAATAATGATTAATGAAAGTATTTCAATACAAAACAAAGAGTAGCTAGCTGCAATTTCTGTCAAAATTTTGGCTTCATCCTTGTAAGATTTATATGAATATGCAGCCAAATAAACACAGAATAATAGGTTAGTCCTTCCAAAAATTTCAAAAGGAAAACAACAAAGAGCATAAAAGGAATGCCAGAATCTAATTATCATAATAATTACAATATAGAATATTTTCAGTGCATGACTTGAAATATAATTTATAATATATTTCAGCAAAAAAAATTATTCAGTGAAAAAAAAAATGCCCATATTAATACTATATGTGTGTGTGTGTGTGAAGGGCAGCCGCATGCCAATTTTAGGGTAGGTTTTGTGGCACCACCTTTTATTTTTTGAGTACCCTTTAATTTTTAATGTTATTTCCTTTATTGACAATTTATTAACTAATTTATTGACTTTCTTTGCTATTTCCTTCTTAATTAATTTCCTAGAATCTAATTTGATCAATTAATGCTACTCTTGGGGAAGAGAAAGAGAATAAATAACTTTATATGTAATGTCTATAGGATTCTTTTCTAGTTCTCTCTTTTTCCCTCATATTCCAATTCCAATTAATGTTTTTCTTACCACAACTGCATAATAAAGCTAAAAACAACTATATTATTGAATTGAACTCTGAAACTCTGTTAAATTGTATTATTGAATTGAAATATGGACATGAAACTCCGATACATTTTTACTGTTAGACTCCATTATTGAATCCCCCAGTTGTTTATCAGCTTGTACAGTACTACTTGTTATCTTTATATTAAAGATAATTTTCATTTGTGGTTATAGAAAAACTAGACATAAATTTTTTTTTATATATTCATAGTTAATAAATCATTAAATATTTGGAATGGAAGTGTAATGTTTCTGTAAGTCTAGAGAAGTGGCCTGAAATCAAAGAAAAATGATATCAGAAACTCTAAATTTACCCCAGCAAGAGATTCGATGCCCAAGTCAATACACTTTTTATGAGAGAAATGGAACATGTACAAAGTGAGGAGTCTGTAGAGAGAGAATGAGTCTCTTATTTATTGAAAAATTCTTTTATATAGACTTATCTCATAACTCAACTAATGAGTTATAAAATATTTTAATTAATATGATTATTTTATCTTTTTTTTTTCTCAGATAACAATATCATTTTTTTATTTTATGTGTTTTTATCTCATTAAATTGGTGTATATATTCAATATAGGCAATAATTTGTCCCTATTTACCTTTCATTTAACTATTTATAGGACAAATAGGACCATCTATATATACATGTACTCATGCTGTTTGTGATTATATATATATATATATGATATATCCCTTACATTAAAAAATATATATATATTATTATTGGGTCACTCTCATTTTTCACTTCTCTACAATAGCTTTTCTATCCTAATTCTTATCTTTTCCCAAGCTGACAATAAGTGACAACTTGCAAATATTTATGTAAATAGTCAATAATTGGAAGGAGTGATTAATATTCTAAATTGAGATTTGAAGACAAATTGTGATGAGATATAGCAATCTAAGCAGCACAAGAAATTTCAATAATATCAAATGCCACCAAATTTGTACAGTCAATTTCAAGGGTTCAATGACATGATGAGTTTGGAATTAGGTAGTTTTGTCTTCAGGCCCCTACATGATAAAGTGGGTTCATGTGTATCAACATACTCTAACTATTGCTATGAGTGATAGTGGGACTCATTTTTCTAATTTCATCCTTCTGTCAGGAATTAGGACATATACGAGTCTTTCTATTTTATTACTTTTAATTAAAAATTATATACATATAATTTTCTAGTTAAGTAATATTATAGCTTAGTGCATGATTTATCATTTCATAATTAGTTGTTAATTGTAAAATGTTTGTCTCATATATTATAAAAGACCTCATACATTATGAGGCGGGTTGAGGCACAGCAGCCCCTCATGTGTCCTATTTTATTTATTTAAAAATTTTTATAAAATTTTTAAAAAATTATATTTTAATAGTTTTTAATTTAATGAATCTATTGATATATTTTACATGTTAAACAAAAATCATTTGGATAGGAAAAAAAGCATTAGAAATTTTATGTATTATATTTAACGGTCTAGATTTAACGCATTTTTAATGCATTTTTTTCTATCTAAATGATTTTTGTTTAGTATAAAAAATATATTAATAGATTCATTAAATCAAAAACTATCAAAATATAATTTTTTAAAAATTTTATAAAAATTTTTAAATAGGTAAAATGTGGCACATGCCCCCCTCAACCCGTAGGCTATGAGTCCAATAATGAGTCTATTTATTAGTAATTATCATGAAAGATAAATTAATAATTAATTATTATTCTTAATTTTCTAATTTTGGTATGAATGGCCTGTATTTAATCAGACAAATTTGGTATGAAATGTAAAAATTGGCTCATTACTCCAAAAAAAAAATTCAAAATGCTTTTTGTTATGCATAATATTTAAAAGATTGACGTTTTGAAAGAATTAATAATTTCAATCTCAATATCAAATAAATACATATACTTCATATGATAAACTGAAATTATTGGATTAGAGTGGAGATTATTATTCTTATTATTTATTTATTTTTGGTAACAAAAGGGACTGCCAGCCCAAACAAAAAGAGAAGAGGCTAAGAATTAGAACAAAATCTACTCCATATCATCGCCAAAGTATTAAGTTGTAAAAATTGCATCACCCAGTAAGAGAAACCTCAATTCTTTCAAATCAAAATCACTATCTACTGTGAAGCTAGTCATAAAATCAGCTACAAAATTTTATTTCCTATACAACTTAACAATATTCACTTTCCACTTTCTATTTAAGAATAACTTAATATTATTTATAAAAATTTGATGAAGACTAGAATTAGTATTTTTGTAGATTAAGATGAGGGGAATGTTTACATCAACCTTCGCAACGAGTTTCATGAAGTCTTTATGTCACGTAATTTATAAATCTGACCGAATTTTCACAAAGATGTGTAATTAGGGTGGAGATTATCGTCTACTTCCACTCATTCAAATTTTTGTCACACTAAAATGTCACTCTTGCACTTAAAATTTTTGCTTATTTTAATTGGAAAATTTTTAAAATAGTGAAAGTTAGTTATAAAAATGAAATAAATTCTTTTATAATAATTTTTAAAATAAAAATAATGATTGAGATTTAAAGAAAAATTTATTTTTGCCATAAATTATAGTAAATTTGTAGATAAATTTTAATTTTAATTTCTTTTTATTAAGAATTTTTTTTTACAATTATAAAATTGTAAAAGAAAAAATATTTACTATAAAAATAATATATTTGATTATATAAATAATAAAATATTTTTTTAAAAAAAAAAAAAATGAATTTCTACATAATAATAAAATTAACTATTTTATAAAAGTATATATAAGATTTATCATAAGAATAACATATTTATAAAAAAAAATTAAACACGTATATATAAAAATATTGAAAATGTTTAAAAAATAAATTTGTTTCTAAATAGAAAGTATAGATAATAAAACAATATTTCTCAAATTATTTGAAGGGGTCTTATTTTAAACTATCGATGATTATATACATATCTTATAATACTAATAAGAATAAAAATTAGCAATATTATCACTTGATATATAAAATTATTCATAAGTTTTTTATAATATTATTATAAATATATTAACATTATCATTACCATTAACACGTTAATACATATTAACACTTAGTAATATTATCAATACCTTCGATGTTACATGTAAGTATTTGTTGTAAATTGTTAATTTTAATGACATATATCAAATAATATTAATAGTGTTGATTCTTATTAAAATTTTAACTTAAAATCTCACAACTCTAAACGTTTTGATAAATTCAAAAACAGAATCATAAAATTTTATTTGGAGTTCAAGTTTATAGTAGAAAAATAAAAAAGTTAATTTTTCTTAACTTCGTATTAATTTTTGTTTTGAATAATAGTAACTAATTTTATTTTCTTATAAAAATTTATTTTTAATTAAATAAATTATTATTAATCTTCCGTATTTATAGAATGATAATTAATTAATTAAATTTAATATTTAAAATTATTTCTAAAATTTTAATTTTGAGGATTAATTAAATATCGTGAAGAATTAATTAAAAATTAAACTAATTATATAAATATTTTTAAATGAGTTGAGGGATTAAAACTTCTATTTGTCTCCTAATTAGCCACTTGATGATAAAAAGCTCATTGATAAGAATGATAGTGTATTTTTTACTAAGATTATGTGTCGGTTGCAATATCATAAGAAAATAACTTAATGACATAATGTGATTTTTGAAAGTACCTTAATGACATAATATGATTATTGAAGTAATGATGATATAATTTTATTTAGCTTTTCTTCATTATGGTACATGAATCTGCTTTTTGTTATGTATATCATATACAGAAGGGTGCATAAGAACAAACATTGCCTACAACATTACTTTTTTTTCATGCTTTTTTTTTTTTAGATATAAAAGCTTTTGGAAGGCATTAAAAAAAACAATCCTCAATTTCTTAATCTTTCTTAATCATTTGATGCATGCGGTAGATTAAAAGTCATCATGAAAAGAAACATGGAGAGATACCTTACCTACTGTATTTACATTGCTCAAATCAAAATCTAATTGGCCTAATGACCTAATAAATATAAATTTTTGTCTAATTTTCAATTTGCCTATAAATTTTAATTTGTTTCAAATTGACATATAAACTATATTAGTTACTTCAATTAAACCATATAACTTATTAAATTTAAATCGAACTCAAGTAACTGACATATTTACTGACGTGACGGTTATATCTTAATTAACTTCACTGTGATATCTGACTTTTTAAAATAAATGATGATAATAATAATAATAATAATAGAAGAAAGTATAGTTCTTATTGGCTTACAAACAGTCAACCAAAGGTCACCTTGAAGAAAGAGAAAGAAAGGTCATATAAACGGGAAGAAGAGAGAGAGAGACAAATAGTTGTCTATCGATAAAACCTACTTATGGCGAATCTAAAAGTAAGCTTCTCTTGCTATTACTTCGTCGGAATCACCAAGAGAAGATTAAATCTTTTGTTTTTCAATCTCAAATTTTGACAGTTTCACTATTTGAAATGCCTATCTATACAAATCACTCACCACGAGGAGTTGAACAGTATCAATTTTATCTGATTTGGATATCGAAATCAACCTTGAAGAATGATGATCACCAATGAGCTTCGAGGGGCACGTGTGCCGAGCTCCAACAACTATTTCTGATGAGCTTTTGGCTCCAAGCTCATTGGCGGTTGGGCTAGAGGATGGTGATGACAGTGAAGCTCATAAGACGTCGAAGATGGGATTTTTTCGGTGGATAACTCCCACTCTCTCTCTCACCTTTCTATTTAGGTTGTCTTTCTTTCTTTTTCCACAAGGTAGTCTCTGATTGATTGCCTATAAGCCAATCATAGTTATTCTTTCATTATTTATTTTAAAAAATATATAAGTTATCAAGTGAGGTTAATTAGAATGTAACTGCCATGTTAGCAAATATGTCAATTGCTCCAATTTAATTTAGATTCAACCTATTTTATGTTTTAATTAAAGTAACTAATATTGTTTATATAAAACTTTGTAGAAAATTAAAATTATTCAAAAATTTATGATTTTTTTTTTTAAGTTATTTAGGTCAATCTAATTAATATAATAGTCTCTAACATAGCCCATATAATAGTCAATGTAAAAGATATTATATGTTATTATCAAGTAATTTAGTTAATAATCAATTTTTTTATAATGTACTAAAGAATTTAAATTCTAATAATTTTTGTAATAATGTAATTATAGGTAATTATTAATTGCTAGTGTTATATAATTTACTAGCAGTTAGGAATTAAATAGTCAAATATTAACAATTAACGTTTAAAAATTACTAGGTTTTCTCTCGTCTGACCATACACTCCTATTTTTAGACACCATTGTCAAACATCAGTTGGCTCGTTCAACTCATTTCCGTTTCGAAAATGCATGGGTGTATCAAGAGGGTTGCAAGGAGGTGATTATTCGAAGTTGGCAATCGAGTGAGGATTCATAGACTGAATAGATAGCGAGTTGTGGAAAGGCTTTGCTTGAATAAGGAAAATGTGTTGTTGGTCAGTTTCAGAGAAAAATTGAGGATGTTAGACATTTTATGCATATTTACTAAGAGCGTAGGGATCGTGCTTCTGTGGTGGAGTTTTGGAGACTTCAAAGAAAACACTATGATACCTTAAATGCTCAAGAAGCTTTTTGAAGACAGCGAGCAAAACAATTTTGGCTCTAGCAAGGTGCTGCTAATATCATATTCTTCCATCAATATGCATCTCAACGAAAGAGGAAGAATAATCCAGAAAAAGTGAAAAATGATGCAGGAGTTTGGTGCTCATAGGAGGACTCTTTGGCTGGCGTTGTCAAAGAGTATTTCCAAACTATCTTTAAGTCTGCTGCAGGTGAAATGGCAGGTATGTTGGATTTTGTTATTAGTAGAATCAATGATGATCAAAATGTTATTTTGGAAGCTCCTTTTTTGAAATCTGAAATTAAAACAACCCTTTTTGAGATGCATCATGATAAATCATCTGGGCCAAATAGTTTGAATCTATCTTTCTAATATAAATATTGGGATATGGTTGGGAAGAATGTGACGATTGTTTGTCTTCATTATCTGAGTACGAGAAAATTACATGAAGGCGTCAATGACACCTTGATAATCCTTATCCCAAAGAAGAAAGATGTTGAAGTTATGGGTGATTTGCATCCAAGATAGTGTCAAAAGCTATGGCAAATGGACTTAAGCCTCTATTACCCCAGATAGTATTCGAATTGCAGTGTGCATTCGTTCCCAAATGGATGATCTTTGATAATGCCATGATACCTTATATATGTGTGTCTTTTAACTTTCTCAAGAGGAAACGTCAAGGTAAAGAGGGGCTTATTGCCCTTAAGATTGATATGTCCAAGGCATATGATTGGATGGAGTAGGGATTTTTACGAGGAATGCTTCTGAAGATGGGATTTAGTGGCAAATGGGTTGTTCTAATTATGATGTGTGATATAACAGTATGTTATTCCATCATTAGTGGCAGAAATTTGTCCTAAACATGGGTTGAGACAAAATGACCCATTATCACTGTATCTTTTTATTTTGTGTGCAGAGGGATTATCGATATTGTTACAGCATAGTGAAAACATAAGTTGGATTCATAGATGTAAAATTGTTTGCATGCTCCGAGTGTGACCCATCTTTTTTTTTTCATAGATTACAACCTTTTATTTTTTTAGGGCTAACATAATGGAGCTTATAGAGGTTAAAAGAATATTGGATATTTGTGAGACTACATCGGGCCAAGTGATTAACTTTCATAAATCTTCTCTGTTTTTCAATCCTAATATACTAATACAGCTTCAAATAGAGTTGAATAGTTTACTCAGTATTAGACTAACTGAAGTTAGTAACAAGTCTTTGGGGCTTCCTTCATTTGTGGGAAGAAATAATAAAGAGATATTTGTGTTTATTAAGGACAAGGTGTGGAAGCAAATTCAAAGTTGGAAGAAGAGAATGTTGTCTCGGGCTAGAAAAGAAATCTTGCTAAAAATAGTAGCTCAAGTTATCCCCAATTTTACTACGTTAGTGTTCTTACTAACTATTGAGTTGTGTAAAGAGATTGAAAATATGTTAAATACTTTTTGGTGGAGGCGAACACGAGTTCTAGAGAAGGTAATTAAATGGCTAAGATGGAACCAAATGCCTGTAGCCAAAGAGGAAAGTGGTATGAGGTTTCGCAAACTAAGAGAATTTAACTTAGCCTTATTAGGTAAACATGGATGACAGTTTTTAACTGATGAACACTCTCTGGTTACAATGGTGTATAAAGCACGTTATTTCACTCACTCTTTTTTTCATGATGCTAAGGTGGGAAATAATCCTAGTTATGTATGGCGAAGTATTTTGGCATCACAACAACTGCTTAAAAAGGGATGTCGAAGAAGAGTGGGATATAGGCAAACAATTTCGGTGTGTGGGGATCTATGGCTTCCTAGTTTGGAAAGGGTTTGCATTTCTATTGAGCTTGATGATGATTAGCTAAATGCCTCAGTTGCATATTTGATGTTAAAAGGCCGTCACAAATGGAATAGGGATTTGATTTTTACTCTTTTTAATTCAGAAGATGTAAATCTTATTCTAAATATCCCTTTGAATTTTAGACAGGTTGATGACTTGTGGTGGTGGCTCTCGGATTCTAAAGGCAAGTATATGGTCAAGAGTTGATACTAAGTAGCTTTTGGTGTTTAATAGACTAAGCCATCTTCAACAAATTCTGGCTTCCGGAAAAAAAATTATAGCATTTGAAGATTCTTGCAAAAGTTAAAAATTGTATTTGTAAAGCGATTAGAAATTTTCTTCCTATTAATGCTTTATTGCGACGAAGGCGAGTCAATGTTGATGCCCTCTATCCAATTTGCCAAACATAAATGGAATTTGTCTTTCACATATTGGTCTCTTGTCTAGTGGTAGAAAAATGTTGGGTTTCCTTTGCTCTTCAAAGCTCAGTAAATGCCTTTGATAATTTTTTTTTTTTATTGATTGATGGGTGTATTTGGACTAGTTGATCAAGAAAGTATAGTGCTTGTTCTTGTGACCTGTTGGGCTATATGAAAGAGCAAAAACAAATTAGTATAAAATAGTGTTAGTATGTCCACTTTACAAATCTTGTTAATGGTAGATTCGTCTCTTAAAGAATGGAGGATTTGCTAATTATCTAAACAGTTGCACCTAACTGTCATGCCTCCAATTAGTTTAACTTTGTGCTCTTGGCAGAAACCGCAAAAAGGTTGGTTAAAAATTAATGTGGACGCGATAATTATCAACGATGCAAGAAAGGTAGGGCTGAGGATGGTGGTCCATAATCACAGAGGCCATTTTATTTTGGTTAAGATTGTTGCTATACATAATATTATGGATCCTTTCATTGCTGAAGTTATGGAGATCAGGGAGGTTTTGAGTTGGATTAAGAATAAAGGTTGGCGGCAGGTGATTGTGGAGATAGATTTCTTACTCGTTTATCAAGCTTTACATGGGAAAGGAAAGAATTTTTCAAGTGGAAGGTTAGTAATTGATGATTATTTGAATTTTGCATAAATTTTAGATGAAATATCATTTTCATTTGTTAAGAGGTTTGCGAATAAGGTTGTCCATCTATTAATTAGGAAAGCTTATTTTATGATAAGAATGGCATCACATTTCTTCTATCTTATTTGATGTAGTTTTCTTTGAATTAAGTTAATGAAAGTATTATTTCTTTTTAACAAAAATTAATTTTCAATATTTCAATTATAATTTTAAATTATTAATAATTCATTTTAAAATATTGTATTTATTAAATACTTTAATTCAATAACTAAAAATTAAATGTTACCTCTCGACTTTCATTTATATGGATTTAAATATAACTTAATCCCTATTTCTTAGGAATATTTATGTTGTTACAACCTTTTTTTCAAAAAAAAAAATCAATGCTAATAAGAATTAGAGTATTACTGTCTAATGTATAAAATTTTCGTAACTAAAATTTTTTTTATAACACCATTATAAACATAACATTTGATAATATCATTAATAGATTAACATTTAATAATATTATTAACTTTTTATTATAAATATGTACTTATTATTAATTTTTACATAATGTATTAAATTAAATGATTCTAAATTAATATTATTAATTTCAATATGTGTTATAATGTTTCATGTGCTAAAAGAAATATTACTGTAATTTTATATTGATTGTCCCTGAGATCATTGAGAGAATGGGAGCTTCCTTTTATGGATGTTCATTGTTTCTTTTAAAATGCCACTCATTAAGTGAGTTTGTGATTGGCTATTGAGAGGAAAAATGAAGAGGGGATAGAGGAGATAAAGAGGAATATTTGAAAGTCGGTTGAAGCATGACCCTAATGATTAGAAAGACAATTATTTGTTGATGAAATGCATTTAATATTGTTTAGCATCCCTCTCAATTGATTAAATATATTAGGCATAATGTCTCTTCACATTTTTATTTTTAAAGTTTTTGTTAGTGGATGAGAGTTAGCCTAATGGATGGACAAGTAATACACATATATATATGAATTTTTAGGTTGTATTTTGCGATAAAATTTAAAAATTAATTTTGAATGGATCAAAAATTAAAATTTTTCTTATAAGTATAAAAATTTTTAGAAATTAATTATAAATGAATTAAAACTACATAAAAATTAAATTTAGATAGATCAAATAAAAAAAAAAATATAAATTAATGAGATATTTTTTTAGTCAGGATGATTAGATTTAGAATCTTGTTATCCTACGTCGTTAATTGTATTTATATTGTAAAATATAATTTGTATCTAAAAATTATTTTTTTATAAAAATATATTAGAACTCATTCTCTATTATTTGACAGTAATACTAAAATTTAGTTGAAAAATATTAAATTTACAAAAATTTTATATTTTTTAATTTATTTTTATATGTAAAAATACAAAAAAAAAATAAATAAATTATAGTGATTATCAATTATCGATAAATTAATAAGTATTATTTAATAAATTTTCCAAAATTTAAAAAATAAATAATTTTCTTGAAAAAGTTATTTCTTTGAAAATTGCTTAATTTTTTTTATTAAAAAATCATTTTATTAATTACTTACTATTTACATCTCATAAATGAATAATCATGACATATAATATTAATTATTTTAGAAAAAAATATCAAAATTTAAATTTTATTGATAAAATTAATATTTAAAAAAATAATCATAACTCATAATATTTAATAAAAAAAAGTGTAAATTACTGATCAATAATGAAGAAATGAATAGAAACTGTTATAAATTTGAATTAAATATTAAATAATAACAAAAAATATTTAAAAATAAATAAAAGGTGAGTTCATGTCCATTGGTTCCAACCTCACATCAATAAAAAAGATTAAAAGAGAAAAGCCGTTGATGTGCAAGCAACTGCAGATGCCAAATTATTTTATTTTTTGGGCAAAAAAGTCAAAAAAGTTTGATGTGGATCTATAAACCTCCTAAAACGGCATTGTATTGACTATCTTCATAATTCATATTATGAGTCATTGGTCAATATTTTAAAAGTCAACAAAAAGATTAATCAAGCTAATTGCCTATTTTTTTAAATGAACCATAAGATTAATTATTTGAATCAGCTGAAATTACACCAAACAAAAAAGAATGGACATGAACCCATTCCTGAAAATCTGACAAAGAATGAGCTTAAGATATAAGCAGCTTCATCTGCAGATCTCTTAACAACAGATAAAGACCCCTTTATTTTTACAGTCATCCAATACTAAACCAATTCCAGAAAAGTGCAACAAACTTTCCTGGAGGGCCTGATAAACCAGCATAGAGACTATCTCAAACACCACACCCAATCATAGCTAATTGCCTCTTAAGTAGGCCTAGAAAACTAATTAATTAGCTCTAAGATTTTTCAGCTATTTCTTAACTTTCTAACTCCAAACCCAATTAAAGGAATTGAAAACTAACAACCTTGGCATTGAATTATCTTATTTTTTAAAAAAATATTTATGCCAACCTCTTTTCCTGTATTCTAATTTATATGAGCATATATATGACATCATATATTTATTTTAAATATTATTTATACATTTTCTTTAAATAAATTTTTTAGCAAGAAAAACAATAATCTTTTCATATTATCCAAAAGAAAATACATTTACAAATTATTATTATTATTATTATTATAACAGGAAAATAAGTTGTTGCTAGGAAAAAAATTGCTACCATTTTTATAAAATACCTGAGACATGCTTGTTTAATTATTAGAAATTTAAGATAAATATGAATGATTTTTATGTCAAAATCATATGGTGTGATATTTTATTGAGATTGCTTATTTATATACTTTATATATACATTTAGTTGATTATATTAAAAATTAAGTACTCATTTTATATAAAATCAATTAACTCATATTAAATCGAACCTCATAAAAACTCATTTTATAAAAAATCAATTCATTTATATTAAATACAACTTTCATTTTTTATACACTTTTACTAATTTTTATATTTATTAATTGGAAGATTTTACTTCCCAACAATACTATGTTATTCTAATAATAATAACTTTGAAACTGTATCTTGAACTACTATTAGACAAATACTCCATAAATTAAAAATTCATTCTCCCATTCTAAATGTGCTTTACCTTTACCAATGTTGAGTCTTTTTTTTTTAGTGGATGAAGATATGCTCGTGCTAATTTACATTGACCCCTTTCCGAACGGTTCAATGGCATAAACTCCAGGCTCAGTTAATACATTCAAAAATTATCTTTTGATGCTAATTTCAAGAATTGAACTCTAGTCATCTTTTGAAGCAATTGAATCTAGTGATTCTAATCAGTATAATCTACGAATTTACATATTTGAGTTCTATATATATTACCATAAAGACAAAATGCAGTACAAAATACCGTCCAAAAAGTTTATCTTCTTTCTTGCTTTACATTAATTCAAATTCAACCCTGCAAAATGAAAAATGCAATACCATTACACTTGCATTCCAATTAACTGCAAATTTATAAAAGCACAAGAAATTGAAAGAGACAAGGGAATTATAAAGGAACTTACCTAAACAAATAATTACTATATAGCAATTTTACAAGTTGGTCTTTTCATATTGTATGATATGTGTTAAGATGCTAGAAAATAATCTCGGATGGTTTTTCTTTTCAAGGAAGATGGGGGGTTCAACACAGAAGATGGGCTCTTCATTGCTGCTTCAGGGGTTTTCTCAAAAGTTTCTTTTGAATCAGAAACTGCAGAGAATTTTCTCTTTTGGGATTCAGGAGTGCTTACTGATGGCATTGTGATGGAGTTTGATGGGTCAATTACATTGCATATTTCATTTGAAGAATGGAATTCACCAAGAGTTTTTGTAGGACTCATCGGTTCTTCATTATTCATTAAAAGCCTTCTACATTCCTCACTTGGAATTGCCATTATTCTCCTTCTAATAGAAGATGGCGATCTTGAACTTGAACAATAACTGCTTTGAATGTTCCAAATTCGAACCTGTCAAATAAAGAATTGTTCATAGGCATAGATATTAGGGTACATTAGCCAACATCAAATGATAATTAAACATAAAAAATAATGAGGAATAGCATGTTATCTAACTTGCAAAACATTGTTTAGCATTGTCTTGTAGATGTTTATCAATTGCAAAAACATTTATAGGATTATTAATGCATTATCTTACCGTAAAATCATCTGAAGAAGTAGCTATCTTCCCATCAGATGGGCACCTGTGACGTGACAGATGTTTGGAAAATAGTTAGTCTATGATATATAGGATAAAGTTCCTTGATAAGAACTTCATGTGCTAAAAAAGAATACCAATCTACTGCTGTAACTTCTCCATCATGGCTTTTCAGTGTAATGGGATCTGCATACGGCTTGTTCACCTGCATGCGAATCAAATTATATACAGAACAAGTTTAAAACTAAAAAAATTCACCTTGGGAAAGAAATAAACCTGCCACATATAGGCATTTCCATCACTAGAGCCGCTGAGAATATGAGCTGCATCAGGACTGATTGCTGACTGCAAGCACATTGATAATTTAACATGCAACTCACAACTCATACATGGGGAAGACAGTAGTTTAGGGCTCCTTAGCACAAGTGCATACCTTTACATAGAATGATTCAATCCGGCATCCAGAGAATGACTGTATTGGACCCTTTTCAAGCTGAAGTACGTTATACAAGTAGATTCTGGCAAAATATTAAAAATTCATTTTAAGGCAACATATGATATCTAAATACGTTTCAAAGGAAAAGATGCTTATCAAAACTGCAAAATACCTATGGTCCATGCATGAAGCTGTAAGAAACACTCCATTTAAATCCTGAGATAGGCTTGATATACCATGCAATCTTCTCTCCTGAAATGAAAGCAAGGAAAAGTTAGAAGTCCATATCATTGGTATGCCATGAATGTCAAAAAATTAACTCAATTGTAGATCTATTGAACATTAGACCTACAAAGCATTATAGATGTGAATGAATGTTAGCATCCATTGTTTAACTGCAAACAGACCTTTTCATTTGATGATTTAGGATGCGGACATGCCTGAGTAACCTGAGCCTTTAAATTTCTGGAATCCCAGAATTTTACAACGCTGAAATATAACCAATATATGAAATATAGTAAAGTCAGAACACGTCATTTCGAAGAAGGTATTAAAATTCAGTAGACTACAGATGCTTTAAACAGACCTGTCCACTGCCCCAGCAGTGGCAATTGAGATCTCATCTTTGAGATACAGAACAGATGTAATGCTCATGGAAGCAGCCTGAAAAAACTGAAGAATTAGCAACATGAATGATGATTGGATACAAAGAAACGCTATAAATGGACAAACCTTCCCCCGCCGGACCCGTTTTGCTTGAGGTGAAAGATGAGCTTTATTGACCATGGCAGTTGAACTGGATGAATTATGCAAAATAGCATTGAGTAAAATGAAATGAATAAACAAAATGGGTAAAAGAAAAACTCACAGCTGCTTGAAACACCAGTGCAATGTACTCAATTGAATGCAAGAAAGAATGTACTTACGTTATGAAATCTTCACTGCCTCTACTTCTGGAAGCAATCTTGCATCTCAAGTCCCATATGGCAAAGGATCCATCTCTTGAACCAGAAACAAGAAGGTCTGTTGGAAAATAAGAGTAAAAATTAAATTGCTGCAATAAGAAGAAACTAATCCTCACAGGCAGATAAAATACATTTCATAACACCCACCAGAATTTGTTGGATGGGGACAGATAGATTTAATACTTCCTGTGTGCCCCATCAAAATTCCAGTGCATTTCTTCTCTTGTGCATCCCACACCTTAATCTGTATAATGGCACATGAAAGTGTAAATGGGTGAGTCCAGAAAGCTATATTATAGAATCAACCCTTCTTGCTTATAATGTTGAACTCAGAGCATGTAGTACTAGTTAATCGTTATTTCAACACCCTTTATAAATGTTATAAGATCTCACATTCAAATTTATGAAATTGGTTGTTTCACTTAACAGTTGATTTGGTCATAAAAATAAATCTTTTGGCAAAATCAAACTAAGCATCTGAAAACTTTGAAGAATAGCAACCAGCCGGAAAGATGATTCCTGAAAATGTAAAATGAACTAGAGGGAGCATGAAATTTCACATTAGAATAGTAAAGTCAAACACCAGAACAAAATATTTTAATGTACAACTACTTACAGTTTGATCACCTGAAGCTGTAAGTATGGTGGTATCTTCCTGAGAAATTTCAAAACGTGCTTACATTAACACCAAATCAAGAAAAAATTCATCAATTTTGGGTCCATACTTTTAAAAAGTAGATAAGTGGAATTATAGTTACATGAGCCAATTATAGAAAGATTGATCAATTTTATGGAAGATGCAACCAATCAACTTGTACTCAAGTTGACACAGAACCACCATCTACTTCATTTAATTTATAGAGTTTGTGCTCCAATCAAACCACAAATGAGGTAAAGGTAATAAGCACAAAACATCATATACCAACCAAACAGATTGACCATTGTTCATATTCATAACCAAGTATGTAATTTATCAGATGTAGAAATGGTAAAGCACCTTGATCCAACATATATCAAATATAGCATTCTGATGAGCTACCCAGTCACTGATTCTTGCTTTATCTGCATATATTTATCAAAAATAAAATGTGAGGAGAAAAAAACAAAACAGATTATTCACCGATTAAAAATTTCAAAAAAAAAAACCATGATTGCAGTGAAATGGGCAAAAAACCTGAGCATTCTTGATGAGATGTGTGAGCAGGGAACTTCTTACTAGCATTAAACAAGCTCACGAATCCATCCTCATCAGAGACAGCCAAAATATGGGAATTTTTACTTGTCTAACAATTTATAAAAAGAAATAAAAATGTTATCATAATCCAGTAAAAAAAATCATAAAATTACAATTTGTTTGAAATATATATAGAAATTGTACCTTCCCGAAAGAAATGGCCAAGGGAGGGGTCTCTTCACCGCTGTGTTGAACAGCTAGGGCTTTAAATTCAGCAAAATCAGATGCCTTATCACCAATATACGGATGCTTTCGAACTGATTTAAAACAAAAAACAAAAAAAAGGCATTATTGATTGTGTTAGATATACAAAAGGCGGCAGAGAAAGAGAGAGAAGAAGAGGGTACCTCTGAATCCGGTGAGTTCTCTGGATCTGATGCCTTGGAAGACGGAATCCATGGCGTTGGTGCTCGTTGGAGAGAGAGAGAGAGAGAGAGAGAGCGACTGAGGGAGGGGTTTTAGTAAGGGTTGTTAAATAGTTCTCGTTGAAATCCAATTTCCCGCGACCGGGAAGATTGTCGTTTTGAGAAGGCGGGAAACTCAAATTTTTCTTTGGTGGAGCAATTACTGTCTCATTTTTATTTATTATTAAGTTAATTAATTGATAATAATTTATATTCAACTATATTATAAATTATTATTATTATTACAAAATATTGATAATGCATTAATCAATGTTGAAGTCAAAAGTAATTTTAAGGTTTATTAGATGATTTTATAAAATATGTACTTAATGTATTTGATTTTTTTTTTTTATCTTTTGAAAATGACTCTCATATATGTAAAAATATTAAGTTTGTCAAATTTATTTAAAAAATAATATTTTTTTTTTAAATTATAATTATATTAACAGAGCGATATATATGATCTTATGAAAATAAAAATAAAATTACATATATAATTTATTTATTTTCACACACCAAAATGTGATTATTTGTTCACTTAATTAACTCAAATGCATATATATGGAATTTTTTAATTTTTTATTTTCTTTTTAAATTTAATTATGTCTATAATAAGTTCGCAAGGAATGGGAAATATATCATAAAATTAATTAATTAATTAATTATATTTCCTAATCAATTGTTTTAAGATTTGCATTTCTTGAAATATATATTTTTTTAGATTTTTTTTATGTGTAAATTATTATATTTGAATTATTTAAAATTAATTAGAATTTATCCAGTAATTTAAAAAAAAAAATTGATTATTAAATAGATAATAATTTAGATTTTGAATCTTTATTTTAAAAATAAAATTATTGATAAAAAAGACAAACTCTTAAAATTAAAAAAAAAAAAAAAAAAAAAAAGCTAAAATTTCAGAATCTATTGATATTAGTTAAAAAAAAACTCAAAAGTTTGTGATTCAGATTTACGGACAACAAATATGCATATATTTTATACATTAATGTGATTAAATTCGAAAAAGTTGATCCTCTGTCATAAAAAATCCAGGCTTCGCCCCTGCTGATCACAAAAACCAAAAGCCACGAGAAAATATAAAGCCAAAACAGAGTTATTTGCAGCAGCAAAGATCGAGAATGCAGCGACAAGGATCGTGAATGCAGCAGCTCACGATGGTGGTACGATGGTCTTGTTGCGATTTGCAGCAGCAAGGATCGACATATGCAGAGATGTCAAAATATATAGAGCGGATGTGAAGGATCACTCCGGTGGAAGTCACTAGACTTTCCACCGCTCCAGGTCCAAGTAAAAGTGCATGTCAAGATTGAAAAATAAAATTGGAGTTTTTAACTTAAATTTCTCTTCTCGCTAATTTCCCCAATTTTTAATTTTGATTTGGATTATATATTTGTTGGATTACTGGGTAGGTGGCTAAAGCATCAGCATTTAATTTCGGTATGGTTTATGAAAATGTGAGGCTTAAGGTTCTCAAAGGTAATTAATTCCTAATTGTTAATTGTTTAAATCTTTTTTATGTTTTTCATCGACGATTTTGAATTCATTTGTTGGTTTATAATTTCATGTTTTATAATCAATTAGAGGTTTTATCTTTGTTATATTATTATTTATTTATTTATTTTAATATTTTAATATTTTAATTTCTTAAATTTTTTATTATTATAATATTTTAGTTCCTTAATTTTTTTTATTATTTAAAAATATGATATGGAACCATAAAATCACTTTATTAAATTTTAATTAATATCGTTAATTTAATTAATGAAAAACCTCTTAATTGATCCAAAAATCAAGTTTAAAAAGAAAATTGATATTTTTTTAGTGACCTAAATTAAGCTTGTGACTTAAATTTTAATATTTTTCTAAAAAAAGGGTTATACGATGTTTCTTTAAATTTTTTATATAAAATAATTAAATTATTCATTTTTTTAAATTAAAAAATATATCCATTAAGTTTTGTTTAAGTATTACATTTTTAAGAATTACATGCATTTAATTTAATATGCCTTAATTTATCAAATTGATAATATTATAAATTTATATTAATTGATCAATTAATTATATATATATGTATAGTTCGTACCTAAGAATATAATTGTTCTTAATATGAATATTTAATATATTTATTATGATCTAAAATTTTATTTCAAATATTATTTAATAAATTTGCTAATTGATGTTTACTTATAATTTATGTTAATTTTAATAAAATTTTATTTTGATAATTTTTATTTATCATAATTTTAATATATAATATTAATTATGATATATTTTATATAATTATGGTTCAATTTTCAGTTCGATCTTATTTTAAACCATTTATTAATGATCATCTATCTTTATTAATTCTAAGATTGAATCAGATTTGAAAACCTTAGACGAATCTGAATTTTAATTATTTAAACAGCTGATTAATATCTTTTTATTACTTTAGGTCTCATTTGGTTGCTTAAAGAAGGATGAGAAAGAGAATGTGGGAATTGGAATAAGTAAGCAACAATGAATGTTAGTAGTAATCTAAATACTATTACTTGTATTTAAAATATATTAATTTAGAATTGAAATGCAAATCTATTATTTATACGAGATAATAATATATAAATGTGACATAATAAATAGAGAATAAAAATTATAAAATTTGTATTTATTAAAATTTTAAAAGACAATGATTGTCTTAATTATATTTATTTTATTATTTTTCATTATAGGCTATTATATCACTCATTTACGTATGAATAAAAAATTAATAATATATAATAAGAGTGTTTGAATTTATTTAAAATATATATATATAGTGTTTTAATATTTAAAAAATATTAAATAATTTTTTTACTGTTTGAGTGTAAAAATAAAATGTCTTTTTAAATTTAAAATAAATAAATAAATCTAATAATATTTTTTAAAACAACATTTTTAAAATTTTATTTTCATTCAAACACCAACAAAATTTACTACAAATATTTATTGCCGTTGCCTTATTTGTTTAAATAAAAAATCGTCTAACTTGCCCACGTACAATACCTTAATCATTAATAATTTATTATTACTATTTAGAACTTGTTTGAGATCAAAGTTAAAATTATTTTTTTAATAAAATATTATCTTAAATGCTATTGAGAAAAATAATTTTTTGAAATTTTTATATTTAAAACTTATAAGAAATAATGATATCATTATATATGTTGGCCCTCTAACTAGACATGCTTACTATAAGACATGCACATTTGTAAGCTAAAAAGAAAAAAGAAAAAGAAAATACCAACAAAACATCCAAATATAGTCCTTGTAAAGGTTCATGGCTACCAGTAGAAGTTAAATTCGCGAAACAGATTAAATTAAATTAAATTTATTAAATTAAATTGAATAAATTAAACCAAAATTAATATTTTTATAATTTATTTAATTTAATTTAATTTAAAAAATAAAATAAATTAATTTGATTTGTGATTTCAGTATTTTTTTTCGATTTTAAATCAAATCAAACTGAAATTATATATATATATATATATATATATATATATATATATATTATTTTTTATCATTATTATAATTAAATATATCTGATTTTATTTTATATAGAACCACATATTTTTTTAATATAATATTAATTTAGAATTTTGAAAAATATCATATTCATCGAAATTAACTAAAAATAAAAAAAAAATATTTAATTTTTAAAAAAATATAAATTTTGAGTATGCTAATTAATAGAATAGATAAATTTTAAGTTATATAATATTAAATTATTTTTAAAATTTTTATTACTGATATTTTATTAATATTATTTCTTAAATTTATAATAAAATAATAACAATTTATAAAAAAAATATTTGATTTGAAATCGATAAATTAAAATTATTTAAATTAAATTAAATCGAGATTGATAATTTGATTATAAAAATAATTTAATTTAAAAAATATTAATTTAATTTGATAATAATCATATATACAAACATACTAATTGGCTTCTAGCCATCCTTCATGAAATCTTTGTTGATCTAGCTTTGGTAACTCAATGTCACTATAAGCCATTGAGTAGGTTACTATAATATCCATCAATGCTAATTAATGGAGATAATGATTTATATGACTCCAGACAACAGTGGAGTCTTCTTGCAACGACCGCTAGGTATAATACCAGATTTACCTAGCACATCAACCGCGGAGAAATAATTTATCCACTCAATCAAACTATCATGTCATTTTTATGATTTACCGTCACTTGTATATCTATTATCATCTAACAATAAATATTTTAGCCAAAATTTTGTTAAGGTTAACTTTAAATGTTTTTATTCAGTTTAAACTATTTTAGCTAAAATTTAGTCTAAAATTCTCAATTATATTTCTGGTTGAGTTTGTGTTGATCCATTTATATGTTTTATTTATTTTTTTATTATTGGAAATTTATTTTTTATTTGTTAAATTTAATTTTTAAATTTACTTATATTAGGTATAATATTACATATGAATTTGATATTTTTAAAATAAATTTATGTATTTAATAAAAGTAAAATAATGAAATACTATGAAAAATATAAATAAATTAGAAGTTTGATAATAATATACATATGTCCGGACTAAATTTATGCAAAGTTCCAACTGAGGCCGAATTAAAATTATTGACCCAATTTAGCTTAGCCTAGAAATTTCGGGTTAGCCAGCCCATTTACAGTAATCGACGCTCTTCAGTAACCCGACAAAATCATGGACCCAAATTTCTTAAACCCTAAATTCCAGAATTAAATCAGCGCTTGCAGCCTCGCTCTCTTTTTTCTTTCTCTCTCTGCTGCTGCTAAGCTCCTTTGCAGCCATGACAAGGAAGATTAAGCACTACAGGCCTCCTGTAAGTTGGCTCTTTAAGTCTCAACAGTTTCCATTCTCCAAAATTTTTCATTTTGGATTTCTTGTTGATTTTCTCTTCATTATTTTCCAGGGAAAGAAGAAGGAAGGCAACGCCGCCAGGTTCGTCACCAGGTCACAAGCTGTCAAGCAGCTCCAGTGCAGTCTCACTCTCTTCAGGTACTCTTCTGCATTTCTCTATATGCGTTTTAGTGTACGTATTAGCTTTTATGTTCTAAGTTTTCTTTTCTTTTCTTTTCCATCAGTTAGGATTGATATAAGTGGCTGATATAAATCGTGATCATAATAGCTTTTTGTGCTGCAATTGTCTTGAAATGAGTCTATTTGATTGCTTGGAAACCAAGAATTGGGATTAAGTTTGAAATTCATGTTGCTTCTATTTGAAAAGAGGTGGTGGAATTATTGTAAGTTGTGTTGAGTTGGTTTTATATTCTTGAGATCAAATGCTATTATACCTTGTTTTTGTCGCCTGTCTGGCTTATGTAAGATTGAGGTCTCAATTTGAATATTAGAGGTTCTAACAAAGTGTTAGATGTCCACCAGTTTATGTAGTTTTCTTTCTTGGCTTTCGGCAATCAAATGGAAGTTAACTAAAGAACTATTTTATGCATTTTCTCTTCAATTGTTTTTTGTTACTCCAGGAGAAGGTAGGATAATTCTAGGAAACTGACCTCATGTTGCCATTGGCTTGGAATTTTTAGGAAACTATGCATTCTCAAAGGAATATTCCCACGGGAACCAAAAAAGAAGGTGAAAGGAAATCACCACACTTACTATCATTTGAAGGATATTGCATACCTTCAACATGAGCCATTACTTGAGAAGTTTAGAGAAATAAGGGCTTACCAGAAGAAGATAAAGAAAGCTTTGTCAAAGAAGGATAATGATCAGGCGGTTCGTCTTCAATCACGTCAACCTACTCCCAGTTATGACAAGGTCATTCTACAAAGGTCTGCTAAATCCACAAACTTGCTCACTTGTTCATTTTTTTATGATGTCACTTTACAAGTTCATGGGAAGTTCCTCTGATATCTGTTTCTGCCTGGTTTTTTAGGTATCCAAAGTTTGTTGATGCACTCAGAGACTTGGATGATTGCCTCACATTGGTGCACCTGTTTGCAGTATTACCTGCCATAGAAAGGTTGAAAATTGATGTAGAATGTGTCCATAATTGTCGAAGGTGATACATCTTTCATAGATTTATAGTTCTATTATATGCTTCTACAGTATGATAATCTTCCAATCATATTTTAATGTATATATATGTATATATATATTAAATCTTTTTTTAATAGGTTGAGTCACGAATGGCAAGCTTATATTGTCCGCACACATAAGTTAAGAAAGGTTTTTGTATCTGTAAAGGGCATATATTATCGGGTAAGCAAATTCATGTTTCTTTCTTATTTCCTTTAACCTGTAATTTTCAATAATGCAGAACTTATACACTTCTAACCTCTGTAGGCTGAGGTTGAGGGTCAAAAGATCACATGGTTGACCCCTCATGCAATGCAGCAAGTATTACCGGATGATGTCAACTATAGTGTCATGTTAACATTTTTGGTGCTTTACCAGGTCAGATTTCAATTATGCTTGGATTTCTTTCTTTCTACTTATCTTATTTTGCCTCCTAATTATGGTGCCTCTGAATCTGATTGCTTGTTTTTTGAACTTCACACCATACAAATAGGAGTCTGACATAAAATCATCTAAATACTAGCATCAAAATAAATCTTTCCTTTTCCAAGGGGTAATATCCTAGTGATAGGTTATGTACACCAGTAAACTGTAAAAAAAATGATACAAGTTCAAGTTCTATCACTGATTGATCATTGATAATATTCAATGGCTCAACATATGAAATTGGTTGATAAAAATTGCTTCATTTTTAGTCCATCCTTAATTTCACATTTCTTTACAAGTTATTATTGGTGCAGAATCTTCTTGGCTTTGTCAATTTTAGGCTTTATCATTCCATAAATGTGGAGTATCCTCCAATCCTTGACCCTGAATTGGAAGCTTTAGCAGCAGGTATACTTTTTATGATTATGCAGGTTGAAATTTCCATCTTTTCTTTCAAAGTTATATTCAGTTACAAATGATGCACGGTTGATCTGTTAATAGTAGTTCATGCTTGTTAGCTCCATCATGAATGTTTTGTTGCTGAATCTGCAGGCCTTTATGCATTGTCGAGATACGTTGATGCTCACTCTAGTGTGTCCATGGAACAGCCTAAAGCTTTCAGTTCATCAGCATCAGATCCAGTTAAGGCCCAGGTGGAAGGCACAGAAAGTGAGGAGTCTGATATAAGACTTGCCCAACTTCAGCATCAACTTCCTTCCAATGAACCTGGTGCACTAATGCACCTTGTTCAGGGTGCTGAGGGTGAAGATGAAGATGATCAAGAAACAAAGGAATGTAAGAAGCTGTTTAGGAATATGAAATTTTTCCTGAGTCGTGAGGTGAGATTAATATCTTATTACTGATATTGTACAACTTTGTGGGTATCATGCATTGAAGTTGGTAGCTTACTTACTGGATCCTGGATTTACTTGTGGACAAGACTAGTTTAGACAGCCCCATCCTCATGTATACGCTACTGGTTGTTTGATAGTTCATTTCCCTGTATTGAAGTTTCCTAAATTGCCATTCACCTCTGGTTTGCTATCTTGCTTGTTGATGCTAGTATTTATTTGTTCATTGAATGTTGTTGCTTCAGGAAGAGTATACCTATTATTTGATAGGTTTTTATTTTTAATATTCATTGCTGCTTTCCCTGATATATTTGTTTTTATTTATTATTATTTTAGCTTCTGCACATCTCGTTATAGACCCTTTTTTATTATTACCTTGGCTTTTATACACATCATTATTGACTTTTAATCTAGTATCGTCTTACTTGAGATCATCTATATGCTCCTCTACCTTGCAGACTCTGATGCTGTTTTTTTTTTTTAAATATGCACAAGTGATTAGCATCTTTTCTTGGTTGTTGAATTTCCTAATCTCAAAATATCACCTCTTGGTAGAGACTAACACCTTTCAAGATATAGCTACTCTTTTTTTTTTTTTTTTTTTTTTAACTGTGTAATCTCTCCCTCTCTCTATTGGGATGGTGGTGTAGTTGAGGAACTTCTTGCAAAATAAAAAGTTGAGGGTCTGCATCTACTCACACAGGGATGCCTGTGTGCCAGATGTGTTTGCGTTCTTCTCAAGTGTTTGAAATATCTTCAAGTTCATCTGATTGATTAGTCATAACTTGGTCAGTTGGCCTAAAAATTGGGTTGTTCACATGTGATTGGTTTACTAGATTAAGGAGATTAATATGGTAATATTTCCATATTCCTGTATGTTTCTGTTATAATATAAGGTGAGCTAATAGTATTTTTGTTCAGGTCTCCCGAGAGTCCTTGCTTTTTGTCATTCCTGCTTTCGGTGGTGTTGTTTCTTGGGATGGAGATGGGGCCCCATTTAAGGAAGCTGACCAGAGTATTACTCACCAGGTATGCATGTATACCCATGTGTTTGCTTATGGACATTCACACCCAATCACACATGTTTTTGTCTTTATGATTTGTGGGGATTTGTTTAAGATAAATTGTGGGTATTTTCATTTGTGCAGATTGTTGATAGGCCAACCCAATGTCATAAATACCTTTTGAGAGAATATGTTCAACCACAGTGGATTTATGATTGCATCAATGCAAGAATAATATTGCCAACTGAGGATTACTTAGTGGGGCGGTGGGTAATCTTTAGGAAATGCAAAAATTTTTTCCCTTGTTTAGTTGTCCCACACTTGCCTCTCCTTTGTTTTTTGGCTGTATTATTATTATTAAATGATGAATTGGCAGATGTAATATTTTGCGGTAAGTTGCATGCTTATAATATTCTCAACTAGATTTCTATGGGCATTTTAATCTGCTGCTATTGACTACTCAAATCATTTACCAATCTTTTAACACTATATTCAGTTCAGCCTCTATTAAGTTATGATTGTCTAATTGCAAGGATTAATTCCCAGCTAATAATTACCTAGCAGTAAGGTAATTATAGGGAATACAATACCATTTTGCATTGTTTATGTCTCTAGCAGTTACCCATGCTTTGTTCCTGTGTCATTTTTCTATTATTAAATACGATGAATTGAGGTTTCAATTGCTATAATTTGCAATAGGGTGCAACTCTATGATAAGTCCTACGAAATTTTTTTTGTAGGTGTCTACTTCTGCTGGTATCAATGATTCAATATACCTATCATTTCCATCTTTAAGGTGAATTTTAAGACATGGATTACGACTTCAATGAACTAACAAAGCAAGATGTTAGTTTGTAAGGATCATAGGGGAAAAGCGAAAGAATAGAAGTAGATGAAATTGAAGGATTTTGATGAGCTTGATTTGTTGATTCATCATAAAAAGAATGCAGTGCTAGCACATAATTAAGGGTTCAAAAAGGAAGAGTTAAAGGGGTTTACTTTGATTGAAGTATAATGAATAATTGCTTTTGTTTTTTTGTTGGCGGTTCTCTGAAAAGCTGTTTACATTGTTAGTTTAAGTTTGCATCAGGCTCTTTGTTGCTCATGCAGTTGTGGTTGCGGTCTTTTGCTCATCTTTTTGTGTTATACTACAGTGTACTTGGGCTGGAACCTTTTGTTAGTTCGCTTTCTTTTGCCTATCTGGGGAAAAATTGTTCTCTTGACGTAATATTATGGTTCTGTCAACAGGATTCCTCCACCACACTTGTCACCTTTTGTTGATAACGAGGCAGAAGGTTATGTTCCTGACTATGCAGAGACCATCAAACGTTTGCAGGCTGCTGCCAGAAATGAAGTCCTTCCTATTACAGGCATGGGAAAGGAAGATTTAGACGATCCTCAGAATTTGTTGGTTGAAGGTTACATTAGTCGAACAGAGGCTATTGAAGCTGCTGAGAGGAAGAAGGAGGTATTTAGTAATTGAATATTGATTATGAAGTAGTAACCTGATTGAAACACTGCTTTCTTACTCATGTATGTGTGATTGTGTGCGATTTTTAGTCAGTAACTGATCTGCACTGTGTTTGTAACCTTCCCCTGTTGCATATCCTCCCAGCCCCATTCCCAACAAGGTTTAAACCTAGACCTCTAATTTGTATAGTTTACATTCGGGAATCATTTTTTCATGAACATTATTTGTTTATTTATTTATTTATTTTCATCTGCATGTCTATTTTCTCAAGTCCTTGTTGACCTGAATGCATTTTGGACATTGCAGATGGAAGCTCTTGAGAAGCAATATCGTGAAGAGCTAAAAATGGAACTTCAGGGCTCTGAGTCTTCAATTGTGTCAAAGAAAATTAAGCAGAGGTCTGTTGAGGACATGCCGGCTAGGGAAGAGCATCTCCCTGGTTTGCAGCAGGTTGCTGAGGATGCTGAAAACAGGGATATCTTAACTATGTCACGTAAAAAGAGGGGCCTTTATGAAGCTATTAAGGTGATTTTAATTATCTCATTATGCCACTTTTCCTCTTTCATGACATTATATTGTTGTTTTAGTTCTGTGCTGTACTGTTCATGTATATGCTATCAATACAGAAATTTATTTATGCTGTCTAAAGGGTTCTGCTCTTGATTCTATTAGTAAAAAGTGTGATCTGTAGATGTTTCTGTGCATGAATGATTATTAGGATTTTCTGGCACTTTTAACTACAAAAACTAAAGATTGTATCTCTTGGTACTGATATTGTTAATTATTTCCCTCTGTATCTCTCAGAAATATATAATGCATTTTAGGCATTATTTACTAGGTTTTGGACTTAGGTAGCTATTTTTGTTGAAGATTTATAGTGCAATCTAAGATATCTCACAAAATTCAATAATCTTACTGATTTATGAATGCGTTTCTTACCTATCCAGAAAAACAAAGAACGGAAGAATTCTCGTATTGATAAACTCAAGGAGCGGAAGAAAGCCATCGAAGCAAAGAAATCTCAGAAGAATTGAAGAGTTTGATACATTTTTATTACTTTGAAGTTTGTGGTTTACCAAATTGTATAACCTTCATTAATTAGCTAGTTGATGTGCGTCGGGCCATGTAAACTTAATACTGCAGCATGTATTCAGTTGACTTCGCCAATTAGAATTGTAATTGGCTTAAATTTTGTCAAAATATGTGCCTTTTTTTAAAAAAAAAAAATTGAATATGACATGCATAAATTTCACATTTTTTGTTGCACTGTTCTTTTCTTTAAGAATTAAATTCTCGAGAAGAAAGAAGTACTCCTGTTACATTTTGATATAGTTCTTTTTCTTCCTTTTTTTAGATGTCTCAAAATTCAGACTACCTTTTTCTTTTTAGTTGTTAGTTTAGTAGCAAATTGTAAAAAATGATACTAGAATCATCACTAAAGTTAAATTTTTACTTGTTATCTTCTGACTATAGAGTAAATAACATGGGTATTTTAAAAAGGAATTGATAAAAATTAATGAGTTGATTGAAAAAAAAAAATAAATTCAAAACATATTTCGAATTTTCTGTTTTATTATATATATTTTTTTGTTTTTATATTTTTTTATGTCACATATTATTTATAAAAAAATAATATAAATTTTTAATAAAAAAAAAATATCAAATAAAAAATATAGAAATAGAAAATTTAGACTACTCAAAATGTGACAAGAGAGAGCGTAAAAATTGAGCATCTTATGGCTGCCTTAAATGATTACATAAATTGAATTTGTGTTGGAATTTTAATTGAGGCGTAAATTAATACTGAATTTATGCCTTATTTTCTTAATTATTCTTAAAGACTATGATATAGAATATAATGGTGTTTGTGTGATTTGATTAGAGAAAAATTTAAATAAATTAAATTATTTTAAAATTTAAATAAAGATGATATGATTAAATAGAAAAAAATAAAATTTTATAATTGAATTTCTTTTCAAATGTGTTGATAACAATAATCTATTTGAATTGAACTTTTGGAAATTTTGAGTTTTTAAATATGGTTAAAAATTTAGTATAATCTTGGTAAAATTATTATATAAATTTAACCAAGTCCTCAAAAGAGCTTAATTAACTCATGATTTATATTTTAATCTTTAGAATTCATTTTTGTTTCTTTTTTTTTTTTTTTTTTTAGAAATATAGCTTGCGAACGACGTCGTTTACATTGGTTTTTTATTAAAGAGATAATATATGGTACGACGTAGTTTATGCGTTTATTTAGGAGGAGAGTATGCGCTTCTCGTAAAAAAACTCAGTTCTTTTACTGATCGTTTCATACAAATGATCATCTCGTCGTTTATTTAAGAACTGTGTCGTATAATATTATGGAGAAGGCATTATCTTAAAACGACAAATTTTGTCTACGTTTGTGCAAAAGTTAATTATATGCGTAGGCAGAGGCAGACAGCATATGAAATATAAAGGGGTTAAATTTTAAATATAGAAAAAAATTGTATACAGCATACATATCCATCAAACAATAAATTAATTTTTATTCTAATAATAATATTAAAATATATTTTAGCTGTATTATTTTATAGTATATCAAAATAGAGATTTTTACTCTTTCAAGCTATGAAAATTAACTATAAACTATTTTCTACTAAATTTTTTAACAATAATTTTTTTTTCAATACAACTAAAGAGAAAACCATATTTTATTTTATTACAAAATTTAATTTTGACTTAAAAAATAATTATTTCATAATAAATATAAAATATACGCAAATAAATAATTTTTTTATTTTTTCATCAATCACTCTAACACGAATAAAAAATAATTGACAATATTTGAAAAGATGTAAGTTTTTGTATATAAGAAAAATATTTTAGATATATTTTTAATTTTAATATTTTATAGTCCGTAAAATTTTTTGGATAAATTTTTTATAAAATATATTGACGATAATAATAAACTAAATTCAATATAAATAATTAGAATTAGATTTTTTATAAAAATTATTAATTTAGTATAAAAACTAATGAATTATTAAATCATTTTTATATTAAATTAAATTTTATATTCATATCATCATTTATTATAATTTAAATTGCTTATGAAAATTATTTCACAAAATTTTTGTAATTAATTATAATCATTTATAATTATAAAATTTAGTATCTTTAATTTTAGTCAATAGAAATTATAATAATAAATTATAATTATAAAATTTAATATAAAATTATATTAAATTGCTAAATCGATTCGATTAGCTATGTAATTAACTATAAATTAAGAAAAAAAAACTCGAATAATACTTGAATCCTCTCAAATTACTCGAGCTCGAGCTCTAAGCGATTGCATTCGAGTATTTCATGAGTGGAGTTCGAGTATCTTGACTTGTTTACATCCTATGTGATTAATAGTGAACATTTTCTTCCCATTCTTTCTTATGGAGATCGATTGCATGATTTTGTTCAATAGGCGACAAATGATGAATATTATTTTCGCTGATTCTGCATTGGAATCTTTTGTAAGCTCTTATTTCTTAATCTTTTCTTTACGTTATTTTGAATGAGTTTTCTGTTTATACATTTTCTTCTTATATATAATTATTACCGAGTTTGTTGTAATTGTTGTTTTCCCCATTCTTTAAAAATTTATGGGTTTTGTTGAATTTATTTATAATCTGAAATTTGCAAAATCAAGTTGTAAACTTGTAATGCACTAACAATAGTTGTATATTCAACTCATTATATACAAGATTCAAAATTTGAATTTATACAAGCTCACAGTTATACACACATCACACCTCAAACCTTAATAGTATTAAAAAAAAAATGAATGAAAACAAGCAATTGAACAAATGGGTTTGTGTATTTAAGCAAACATTTAGCTGTTATTAGTTGCTAATGCTCACCTATAATTTTGTGCTTCATTTTGGTGAATGTTGCTTTGGATGAGATGACTTACCAGTAATGGCTTTCTTCACTTTAGAAATTGAATGCTTTACCTTTGATCCAACACCTGATAGTATGTTATGAGATTTTTTATGCCCAACTTTAATGTCTATATCTCTTGAAGCTTCTACAATTACTAGTGCGTCAGAGCCCGAGTCATTCTTGTTTTGCTCATATCCTTCCTCTTCTTCTTCTACTTCTTCATCTGATTTTGCCTTTTCTGTTTGTTTTTCAGTCTGTTTTTCAACTTTCATCTCTTCTTTGCTTGCTATTGGTCCTTTCTCTTCAGTCAATTCTCTAGCTACTTGCCTTTCTCTTGTGGATCTCTGCATCATGTCAAATAATGAAATTTTGGCTGAATCCTTTGATGTGGTGTCTTGGATTGCTTTTCCATCTTTCTCATCCACAATATTCTCCGCTCCATGTTCAAGTCTTTTTACTTCTGGAGTGACAACTGAAGCATATGCTGGTTGTGAACCTTCTGTTTCAGTTACTTGTGTGGTTCCCCCATTTGGTTCCTGCTGCACCTGTGGAGCATCTTTCTTGCTAGTTGAAATCATTTTCTCTGGTTCTACTTCTCTCGATATTTGATTTTCCAAAGTTCCATCAAAGGTTTTCTCTTCCTGATGAATGCCCAGTGTGGTTTCTTCAGGGTGTCCTGCACGTTCTTTTTGTGATGTCTCTACAACCAAGTCCTGCTAAGATAAAATATGAAGATGCTTAATTTGAAATTTCAAGTGGACTTTTTTTTTTCAAGATTCATTTTGATCTTTAGGTTCTATTTGGTTCTTCAAAAGAGCGAGGAAGATGAGAAAACGTTTCATAGAATTCAGAAATGGAATGATTTCTTAAGGATTGTGACATCTCATCAGAGAGCTGATCTTGTCGCGTGAATTGTTGAATAGATGGAGTTTTTAAATAAATATATTTATTTTGTATATTGTTTCATTTTTTGTATGAAAAAACTGGCCTCCTTTATGGGAGGGGGCTGAATATAATCTAACCTTTTCTGTTGCAATTGTGGCTTCTGTTCCGCTATCTCCAGATATTGTCTCATCACCCTGATCTTTTATGTTTATTCTTGCTCCTGCCTTATCTAAAATTTCTCCCCCTGTTTCATCTGGAAAATGCTCAGTGGTAGTCTCATTCTCAACAACTTGGTAAAGGTTCTCATCCGTTTCTTTTCCTGGGCTCATCCGTTTTGCAGTTGTCACACTTCCATCGGTATTTTCAATTTCCTTGCATAGCTGCATTTTGGACAAAAAAGGTTTCAACTTTGTAGTAATAAAGAAGTTAGGAAATACACGTAAATCAAGTTCAGTACTGTAATCTTACCTCTTCCGTTTGAAGTTCCCTTACTAACTCTTTATCTCCCAGAATTTCTTCATCCTTTTTCTCATGTTCTTGGTAGATCTCTTGTGTTGCTTGTTCACTTGAGATGTTGTAGAAAACATCCCGGTGAGGACTCTCAACTGTTTCTTTTTCTGTGCTGATCCGTTTTGCAATTGTCTCAGATGCATCAGCATTTTCTATTTCCTTGTATAGCTGCATTATATAAAAAAATGCTTCAACTTTATAGTAATGAAGAAGTTAGGAAATGCATATAAATATAATTCAGTAGAAGTAGCCTTACCTCTTCAGGTTGAATTTCCTTTGCTAGTATTTTATCTCCCAGAATTTCTTCATCCTTTATCTCATGATCTTGGTGGATCTCTTTGGTCACCTTTTCACTAGATATTTTATCAACAACATCTTGGTGAAGGCTCTCAACTGTTCCTTTCTCTATGCTGATCTGTTTTGTAATTATTTCACTTGCATCAGCATTTTCAATTTCCTTGCATTTCTGTGTTTTAGAAGCGATTCAACTTTATAGTGATAGAGAAGTTAGGAAATACATATAAATAAAGTTCAGTACTCTGGCTGTACCTCTTCAGGTTGAATCTCCCTTGCTAGCATTTTATCTCCCAGAATTTCTTCATCCTTTATCTCATGTCCTTGGTGGATCTCTTTAGTTGCTTCTTCACATGTGATATTGTCACCAATAGATTGGTGAAGGCTCTCAAATGTTCCTTTCTCCATGCTGATCTGTTTTTCAATTGTCTCACTTCCACTGGCATTTTCCATTTCCTTGCATACCTGTGTTTTATATATAAAGGGAATCAAACATTATAGTAATGGAGAAGTTAGGAGACGTATAAATACAGTTCAGAACTTGTATTCTTACTGCTTCAATTTGAATTTCCTTCACTGACACCTTATCTCCTACACTTTCTTCACTCTTTATCTCATGTTCCTGGTGGATCTCTTTAGTTGCTTCTTTGCTTGAGATATTGTCAACTACAGCTTGGTAAAGGTTTTCAACTGTTCCTTTTCCTGTACTGATCTGTTTTTTCAAATGTCTCACTTGTATCAGTCTTTTGAATTTACTTGCATAATTGTATTTTAGATAAAAAGAGATTAAATTTTACAGTAGTGAAGAAATTAGGAAATAAATACAATACTTAATAGTCTTACCGCTTCATTTTGTATTTCCTTTGCTAAAATCTCATGTTCTCGGTGGCTTTCTTTAGTTGACTCTTCACCATGGATTATTTTCCGAAAATTCTTGGCATCATCCTTTTCCTCCATTATCTGTTTTTTTTTCCTCTCTTAGTTAGCAGTTACCAAATGTTTTAACACTTGGTGGAAGGAAAAGAGAAGGGAAGATAAGAAAAAAAAAAGCATGCAATGCTGAAAGTTTTGTTTGATGCTCTATCTGACCTGTTCATTCATGACTTCATCATGCATGTTTTCAGTTGCGTTAGTTGTTTTCTCGCACTGATTTTCTTTGGCCATCAAAGCCATAGTTGCTACCTCTAAATGCTCTTCCTTGATTCCTGTTTCTTCTGTTTCAACGAGGACTTCATGACCATGAACTTCTGACATAGATTCAGCAGCTTCTTCATTTGTGTCAGTCTTGAGATTAGAGATCTTTTCAAAAGATCCTGTTATTTCTGAGATTTTCCCTTTTTCTTGAGCACATTCTGCATCTCCCATCTCATGATCATTTTGATGCTGTGATTTTAAAGGTTCATCTAGAGTTCCATCTTCTGCCTCGTGACGTACTTCCTCTGGACTTTCCTGTATATCAGTGTCAAGCTGAAGCTCTAATTGGGAGGAATTGAACTCCCTAGACTCTCCCTTTTGCATGGATGCCTCTTCTTCTACAGTTTTTGGTGCATTTTCTGGCACTTCCACATTTATTTTGTTTTCTTTTATGCTCTCAGCTGTGGTTGAAGTGTCATCCTCTTGGTCTTTGGAAAGCAATACAACTAGTGATATTTGATTTTCCTCTTCTGATTTTTCTGTTGGTAGAGGCCGATTGGAAGTAATTTCATCTTCTGCTACTGCTTTATAGACTTGAGAACTGGACTTGACTGCTAATTCAGAAACTTCTTTAATTTCTTCTTCAGTGCCATCTATATCCCCATCTCCTCTCTTATGTATTTCATTCTGGGCATCTTTATCAATCTGAAACTCTACTAGGGAGACTTCAAGCTCTCTGGAATCTTCATTTTGGAGGAATACTTCTTCCAGCACTTCCATTTCTTTCTTGTTCTCTTCTATGCTCCGAATTTTGGCTGACATTCCAACCTCATGTTCCTTTGAAAGTAGTGCAGAGGACAGTAACGAATTCTGCTCTTCTGATTTTTCCACAGGATTGGTTTGAACAGAACTAGTTCCATCTTCCTTAGCTACTCCATTGTCTTCTGAAATAGACACTGATTTGCATTCAAAAGCTTCTTTCTTTTCGTCAACTTCTACTGAAGTCGCACTTGCTACTTTTGGTGCTTCCTTTGGACTCGCTTCTGTATCTTTATTCTGTTCAAGGTCTAATTGGAAGACCTTGAACTCCTCAGATGTTTCCTTTTGCAAACAAACCTCTTCATTTGTTTTTGGTTCATCTTCAAGCAATTCCACTTCCTTTATGTTCTCTGCCATTGTACTTCCAAGTTCATGTTCCTCGAAAAGTAATGCAACAGATTCTGTTTGATGTTGCTCTTCTGATTTTTCCTCAGGGACAGTTTGATCATCAGCTACTTTGTGTTCTGCAGCTGATTTTGATGCTGTTTCGGCAGCTTTCTTTACTTCTTCAGTTTCATCTAGGGTTTCTTCTTCAAGCAATTCCACTTCCTTTTTGTTCTCCTTGTGCTTTTCATTTGAACTGTCTGGCATACTTTCCCTGACTTGAAGCCCCAGTTGCGAAACTTCAAGCTCCCTGGAATTTTCTTTTTGCAAGCATATGTCTTCTGCTGTTTTTAATGCAGATGAATTTTCTACAGTTTCCCCCTTTGTTATTATCATTTTCTCCATGCTCTCTTCTACATTATCAATTGTGGCTTCAGTACCATAATCCTCTTCTTTGCAAGGCATTGATAGAGATGGTGCCTCATGTTCTTTTGCTATCTCTTCTGGGAGAGTCTGATCTCTAGCAACTTCAGTTCCAGAAACTGTTTCATCAGCTCGACTCCTATTTACAATTTCAGAATCTTCTCTGATTTTTTCCCTAACTTCACCTGTCTGCAGGTCTTCCATACCATAACCTCTGGATTCATATGCAAAGGTCTTTTCTTCAAGTGCAATACTTCCTTGTTGACTTGCCTCAGGTTTTTCTGCATGTGGACTGCTTTTATCTGAGGGCGTGTTAGAATCCTGCTCTTGCTTATCATCCCTCAGAATTGCCTCCAAGCTAGGCTGAGCTGTTATCTCTGTCACAGTTGCTGTCTTTATTTTGTTGTAACAACTATCTGCATCCTTTATGGCCTCCTCATTAACAATTTCTTCTGACTCATTTGTTGGCACAATGGCTGAGAGTCCTGCAATCTTTTCACTATCTTCATCTTTCACTTTTCTTTCTTCATTTTCTTTGGCGGTTGATATCTCTTTTTCCAAGGTTTGTGCAGCTTGAACCTCTGAGCTTTCTATTTCTGTTTCTTCATTGGAGTCTGTTGCTTTAAGGTATTCAGTAGATACAGGGCAGGATTCTTTCACCTGAATAAGATTAAGATTCAAACAAATGTTTATAATAGAAATTAAAGTGGCGGAATATTCAAAATATATTAGATAGTACTATGTTAAGCTGACCTCATCAACTCCTCCATCTTCTGTGCATACAGTGTGTAGTACCTTTATGTCATTCTCTTCCTTGTTGAAGCGTTTGACAATTTCATCATCATCATGTTTCCCAACCTCTTTGCATACCTGATAAGGAAGCATACAATAAAAAAACTGAATGTAGGAGGTATTTAGGGGAAGTTACTTATGCTTAACACTGAGCTTATTCTCTGACCTTTTCAGTTAAGATGACAGCCCTTATAGTCTCATCTGCATTTTGTGTTTCTTCAAGTTTATCTCCAACCTCCAATTTTGGTTCAGTTTTCTCTTCCATCTCTTGCTGATTTTCTTGAGATTCTTGGGATCTTTGTTCAACAGATTCAGCAATCCTGTTTTCCTCGACTGGTTTTGGGTTGGTTTCATGGATTGTTTCATTGCTTTGATCTCTTGTCAATGTTTCAGAAGCAAGCTTCTTACTAGACTCAGCTGATTCAAAATTCTGTTGCACACTAACACTTATTAGAAGGCTAAATGTGGTCATAAATATTACACAGTTAAGGAACTCATACTATTTGGCATAGCATATGAACACTCAAGTTGGTCAACTGGAATGTTTCAGTGATGCCTGTTTCATATACTTGAGCAGTACTTAATTTCTGATTAGTGGAATTAAGAAAAGTAAGGAATTTACAATAGCAGTATAATAGTTTCTAATAAATGGAATTAAGGCAAGTGAGGAAAATTATATGACCGCTATATTTTTTTTTATCACATTATGTTATGCCTTTTTAAGGGATCCATCAAGTCATTTGCATCATTATGGATACAGAAAAATGAATTCACTTGTGTGTATTTTATTTGTTATGAGGTCAGGCAAAGGAGAAAAATAATTATGCCTTTCTGACCTGTTCTTTATGAATTCCATTGTTTTTGGTCTCACTATCCTCAAGCCCTTGTTTCTGGTATCCTGCTTCAAGTTCAGCTGCTTCTTTTTCTACTGCATCATCTTTCTCTAAGCTAGCTTCAGGTTTCTGAGCAGAATCCTCTTCTTCCTGGATAGCCTCTTTCCTGTCTGCATTAATTGTTTCAATACACTTGAAGTACTCGTCTCCTTTATTTGATGGCTCTTCATCTTCTGAGATTTTTGACTTGCAAGTAGCTCCCTGATCAACTAGATCTCTTGTTTCTTCAGTCTTCAACACTTTGGCATCTTCTGTTTTAGAGATAATTTGTTCATTGTGTAGCTCAAGATCCTGATGCAGGTCCTCCCTCTGGTAAGACCCAGATTCTATTCCAATGATAACATAATCCAATTCAGAGACCCCCTCTTTAATTGTGATCTTATCTTCATCATGCATAGGATCTGTTGCTTGAGAAAACTGGGCAATTTTAATATTTCTGTTAGAAGTTGGATGTTCTGCTGAACTCTCATCTATTGGCTGGCTTTCTTCATTGGTTATGAGCTCAGAATCTTTTGATGTCATTTTAGCACATTCCATCAGGTTAACATCTAATATTTTGCCTGAAGCTGTCTCACTAATAATCACCTTGTTTTGATCATTACTTCCTGTAATAAGAGCTTCATTTTGGAGTTCATGATTTACATCTTCTTCAGCTTTATCTGCTTCTGCTGAAATCTCATGGTACCTCTTCCCAACCAAATTGGGAGCATCATCTCGCGGGGCACCAATATCCACACTGTCTAGTGTAGTTTCCTTCATGTGCCCTGTTACTGGTTCCTTATCATGAGTTTCAGGACCAAAGCTTTCTAATTGCCTGTTATCTTCTTTTACCACCTCATAACTACTTGCTGCAATCTGATCTGTGGATTCTGAATCGAAGCCCTTTATCTGCTAAACACATGAATCCATAAATATGCACCTAAGAAAGGATAGATAAAACATAAGAATTGGAGAAATTCCAAATCTGACCTCTTCTTTTAAATTGATTGTATCACTTTCATCTTCTTTTTGCTTCTGTAGAGGATCTTCTTCATTTATCCCTCTTACATGAACCTCAGAATTTTCCTCAATTGAACTGCCTTCTTCTGTGATCTGTTTTCCAACATCCTCATCCTTCTTAGCAGATTGAATAATCTCGTGCATCTAGAATGGATGAGATTTTACTTGCAGTGGAAGAGAAAAGGAAAAATATATTGCAAAAAAAAAAGAAAAAAGAAAAAGAGAATTCATGCTAGAAATGTTCAAAATTGAATCTCATGCATATACGTGAAATATTGAGGTCTTAATTGAAATAAAAGAGGAGAGATATATTTTTACATAAAAATGAGAGTTCATGCTGGAAAAGTTCACAATTGAGTTCCTAGCCATAACAGTTAGTATACCTCTTTTTGTGGCATTATTACAGTGATATCATCTGCAATTACTATAGCAGATTCTGTAGACTGGTCCCTCAGAATATTCACCTCCTCTGGAACTTGTTTTTCAGTTTCCTCAACTATACTGATTAGGTCAAGTTCTTGCATCTGTTCAAGAGATGAAGTTTTACATGTTGAATATGGATTATAAGGATGCTAATAGGAAACAGAAAGATAAAAATCAACTTGTCAAGCCAACCTCCATGTTTGGTTTCTCTTCTTTGTCTTCTCTATAGATTAGAGCTGTTTCTTCTCCAGTAGATTGTGGTGAGATGTCCGTAGTGGTAAGTGCTTCCACTGTGGTGTCTTTTTTGGTGGCTTCACTCAAGCAAGCAGTCGCAATATCACTACATACCTGTATGACATAAGAGGTTTCAGCCTTTTTAACTGCAAGAACGCAAGGAGGAGAATAAGAGAAAATATTCAGATTAAGCAAAGATTTAAGTATTAAATTGGACCTCTTCAATGTCTTCCTTCTTTATTTCCTCTTCTGTGTTCTCATTTGTATGTTTTCCCTCTAACTTCTCTATAGAATCCAATCCATTTGTCTTTTCAATTATTTCTGCTTCCCTTTCACTTGTTATTAACTTCGCCTCCAAAAGTTCACTTTCCACACCTATGTTTATATCTGATGTTTCTGCATCTGGTTTGAGATCCTACATCACATATAAGGTTATTGTTTAACTTCTGTTGACAGAAATTGGTTACCTTAGTGAGAGAAAAGATGGGAAATACTTTATTTTGAGATATCTTTTTTAATTACTACCTCTGTGGTTGGAACTTTTTTTGCTTCACTCTCAATATCTTCATTTCCTTCTTCATTCTTTTGTTTCTCTGCAGTTTCTCCAGCATTCTGGATGGCTTCAACCTGTTTTACGATTATAATGTCGTTGGCCTTTTCACACAACATGCCTGCCTCAGTTTCTGCATTGATCATATTTGTTGATTTTTCAAGTTCTTCTGGTTCATTGTTCTGCAATTCCAGTTCTGTGTTTTCTCCACCCTTTGATGTGTCCTTCTCACTGTTATTGATAACTTCTGATAACTCAGTATTTTTGTCATCATCTTTATTAGCTTTGACTGCAGATCCATTGTCTTCTTTCTTCTCCTCTGGCAAGGCTTCAGCTGGATTCATGTCCTTACCCTTACCTTGGAGGTTTTCCTCATCTTGCATTGGTGCTGTTGGATGAGGTGCACCCTGGCTTTCATTATTTTGACTCGTCTCAATTGGAATGCTCTGGCATGTTTTATTTGTCATGGACTCCATGCAAATCTGCATTAAACTAAGTTTCTAGTCAACCAGTGAGATTAAAAACAAATATTTGTTAGAAGCCATAATGTTTTAACTGTCAGACTAACCTCTTTGTTGCATATTTCAAAATTAATTTCATCATTGCGGAAGTTCTTAACTATTCCTTGTTCATATATGATATGTTCCTTGGCACCTTCTTCTTCTTTAGGTATTTCTGGCTTCTTTGCATTGTTTGGGTGAATATCAACTGTCTCTTCTTCCAGGTTTTTGGCCACTTCACTCAAAGCACCTGCCTCAGTTTTTGCTGATAACACGGTAATTGGTTGTTCAAGATTTTCTCCTGGTTCAGTTTTTTGCAATATTTGTTCTAAATCTCCTTCACTCTTCAGTTTCTCCTCCTCACTTTGCTCTTTATTCTCTTCATCTGATTTAATAGAACCATTCTCATCTTTTTCATCCATGGGTGAAGTTTCTGGTGGAGTTTGGGTAACACTTTGCAGACATTCTTGTTCTCTTACCAATGAAGCTTGAAGAGCTGAGCTGAGGCTTTCATCAGTCTGACTCATTTCAGGGGAAAAACTATCCGCTATTTTGGATTCTTCCATGTCACTGTCCTTGTTATCCTCTTTTAGTCTAGTATTGTCTTCAACCACTTTGACTGAAGATCCATCTTCCATTTTCTCCTCTAGTGAAGCTTGTACTACAATGTTCTTGCCCTCATTCTCTAGACTTTCCACTTCTTTTACCAGTGACTTAGGAATAGTTTCACTTGTATCATTCTGATCTGTTTCTTGTTCAATGCTCTCATCTGTTCCTGCTGCCTTGGACTCCTCAAAAATCTGCATAAGAAACTCAATTTTTTTAGTCAACAAACAAGACTGAAATAGAGAGTAAGATGGTTTAGAGTTTCATGCTAACCTGTGTGTTTGATTTCTTAGCACTGTTATCATCATTCTGGTTGTTCTTAACAGAATCTTGTGCAATAGATTCCTGCGAGAGGCTTTTAATATTTGTCTCTTGTATGATCTCTTCTTTTGCCATTTCTGCTTCTCTTTCATTGTCTTTGGGGCTTTCAACTCTCTCTTCTACAGTCTTATCATCTGTTTCCCTTGAAGCACTTCCGTCAATTTCTGCAGATATCAGATTCAATGGTTGTTCAATATTTTCTACGGCTTCATTCTTCTGACATATTTGTTCCAAATTTTTTTCACCCGTCGATATCTCCTCATTGTGCTCCTCAACCTCTGCTAGTCCAGTATAATTCTCTTTGTATTCATCCTTTTTGACAGGAGATTCATCCCCATAAAATTCCTCGGCCAATGATGTCTCACTTTGCAAATTTTCTTGTTCTTTAGCCAATGAAAGTTGAAGAATTGAGTTGGGTTTTTCATCATTTTGTTTTGCCTCATTTGTGATGCTATTGACAGTTCCAGTTGTTATCTGCATAAGAAATTAACTTTTTCAGTTGACAAACAAGTAAAGCTAGGTTTAGTGAAGACCAATAATGTGTTTGGTTTCACTCTGACCTCTCTGCTGTTGGATGTGTCAATGTTCTTTTCGTCATCTTGGAAATTCTTAACTAGGCCTTTTTCAACAGTTTTTTGTGAGATGCTTTCGTTGCCATTGCCTCCTATGATTGGTCCTCTAGTGTCTTCTCCTTTATATATTTCCACCTCCTTTTCAATCTGTTCAGAGCTCTCAGTAGTCTCTTCATTAATTACTTCTGTTGAAAGATACTCAACTCTGTCTTTTATGTTCTGTTCATCACTGACCTCACCAATGCTTGTGGCCTTAGGTGCATAATGTACTTGTATTAATATATATGGCTTGATGATTATAAAAAAGGGAATTTTAAAAAATTTAACAAAATGAGATCTCAATGCTCGTTTTCAGGGTAAAATCATACCTTTTCATTTACAATACTTGTGATCTTTTCATCACCTTCTCCATCTTTCAGTGGTGTTTCTTCTTTCTGCAAACTTGCTGCTCCAAAGTTTTGCTCAGCTGTCTCATGAAGAAAGGCTTCACTGCAGACTTTATCTGAGGCTGCTTCTTCAGTATCAGTTTTTTCAGTGCCATCACCTGCAGCAGATGTACCAAGTCCATCATTCTCTCTTTCCATCACACATACAGGTACGTCTACAATTATATCATTTTGCAAATACATGATTTCAAGATATAAGGAGCAGTAATGGCGCTGGCTTCAAAAACTGAAGTGCTTATGTAGAATTAAACATTTTCGCAGAGAAGATGCTAAAAATGATTGTATACCATGATCTTGTGTAAACTATTAAGTTCATTTTTATGAATTTCATGGTACTAGGAACAAAATAATTGCACATTTGACTGTTGATGTTCATTATATTTGATATCCCTCTCTCATCTGGGGCACAATGTGATTGTGAAGGATGGCTTTAATGCATTAGTGGGACATATCTACACGGCTTATATGTTTTATTTATACAGATGTGTTGGAAGAATTAACATGTGATCTATAATTTTATAGTTCTACAAATTATGCTTTAATTCCAACAAGGTTACGAGTTGAAAGTACTCACTTGTTTCCAATTTATGCATCCCTGTCTCACAAGCTTCTTCTTTTTGTATATCTTCTTGTCTGCTCATGTCAACCTCCTTTATTTCAAATTTGGCTTCAGAGCCTGATTTGTGAACCTTTTCCAATTTCTCAATCTCATTTTCACTTGTTTCTAAGCTTAGTTCTGTGATTACTTCTCTTTTTGCTAATGGAAGCTCTGAATTGTTCTTTGTGCTTTCACATGCTTGAGAGTTATTTTCATCAAGCTTTTCCCCATCCCTAGTTGCTGCATTTGCTTCATTAACTTGGTCTTGAGGTTCAAAGTCAAAGACTTCTTGCAACACTTCAACTTGTGTTAGTACTGGTCCTTGTTCCAATAAATGACTAACATTTAACTGATCTACATTCTTGTTTGGGATCTCAACTTCTGCAACTTCAATTTTATCATTTAGCTCTATTGATGGGAGATTCTGCAACATGAAATTTGTGAAACTTTTGTGATAAGTTTATCATTGTTTATGTTGTAGAACTCAATTTGATGATGTATAGAGTGTGCATTAAAAATAATAAAACTTTGGAATTGAAAAAAGTTCCAAGACAAATATTGTTCTAACCTTTACTTTTGGAATTCCATCGTCTTTGATAGTATCTATATCTTCAGATTTCTCTTCTTCATTAACTTGGCCTTGAGGTTCCGAGTTAGACACTTCTTGCAACTTTTCACCTTGCACCAGTATAGTTTCTTGTTTCACTGAATGAGCCACAGTTAACTCATCTACATTCTTCTGGATCTCAACTTTTTCAATTTCAATCATCTCATTCAGTGATGTTGGTTGGATGTTCTGCAACCAGAAAAGAGAGTTTGATATGCTTTGGTTATACAATTTTCAATCTTGATGCTATAGTATTCACTTTAACCAGGATGTATAAAGGACCTAATACTGATAAATAAAACTTTAGAATTGAAAAAGCTTCAAGACTAATTTTTTTTAACCTCCTCTTTTGGAATTCCATCTTCTTTGACAACATCAACTTCTATAGATTTCTCTTCATTAACTTGCTCCTGAGCTTCAAATTCAGAGACTTCTTGCAACGCTTCTCCTTGTGCTAGTACCATTTTTAGTTCCAGGGGATGAGTCACATGTGACTCATCTGCATAATTGTTTGGAATCTCAACTTCAGCAATTTCAATCTTTTCACTGGGTTCTGCTGGTGAGAGATTCTGCAACAAGGAATGAGAATTTGTGAAATTTTTGTCATAAGTTTGTCCTTGCTAATGTGTTAGTTTTTACTTTCATGATGCATAGAGGTTGTAATACAAATAAGTAAAACTTTGAAATTGAGAAAAGGTTAATAAGACTATTTAACCTCTAATTTTGAAATCGTTTTGTATGCATAGAGGTTGTAATACAAATAAGTAAACTTTGAAATTGAGAAAAGGTTAATAGGACTATTTAACCTCTACTTTTGGAATCCTTTTGTCTTTGACAATGTCAGTATCTACTGACTTTTCTTCTTCATTAACTTGGTCTTGAGGTTCACGGTTAGAGACTTCTTGCAACTCTTCACCTTGCATTAATGCTGCTTCTTGTTTCAATGAATGAACATTTGACTCGTCTATGTTCTTATTTTGGATCTCAACTTGTGCAGCCTTAATCTTCTCATTTAGATCAGCTGGTGGGAGGTTCTGCAATAGGGGAAAATAATTTTACAAACTTTAATTATGTAGTTGTCATTCTTGATATAATAACATTCATTTTTATCATGATGTGGAAAGGACCTAGTATAGAAATATAAAACTTAAAAATTGAAAAAAGCTTGAGGCTAATTTTTTTTTTTCTTCACCTCCTCTTTTGGAGTTCCATCATCTTTGACCGCATCAATATCTACCGATATCTCTTCTTCATTAACTTGCTCTTGAGGTTCAAAATCTGATACTTCTTGCAACACTTCAACTTGTGCTAGTTTCATTTCTTGTTCCAATGTATGAATTATGTTTAACTCATCAATGTTTTTGTTTGGAGTCTCAACTTCAGCAATTTCAGCCTTTTCACTGGGTTTTGTTGGTGTGAGATTCTGCAAAAAGGAATGAGAATTTGTTAAATTTTTCTAGTAATTTTTCCTTGTTGATATTGTACTATTTATTTTCTTGACCCATAGAGGAGATAACACATATAAACAAAATTTTGAAATTAAAAAAATTTAAAAGGCATTATTTTAACCTCTATTTTTGGAATTCCATTGTCTTTGATGGCATCAATGCCTGCCAATTTCTCTTCTTCATTAACTTGGTCTTGAGGTTCAAGGTCAGAGACTTCTTGCAACTCGTCAACTTGCACTAATTTTGAATATCCTTCCAATGAAGGAGTTGCATTTAATTCATCTAATAGTGAGAGATTCTGCAAAAATAGGTGAGAATTTTATAAGCCTCATTTGTATAGTTGTCATTGTTAATGTTGTAGTATTCACTTTCATCATGATATGTAAAGAATTTGATACAAATAAATAAAAATTTAGAATTGAAAAGGTTCAAGACTACTTTTTTTTTTTTTTACCTCCTCTTTTGGAATCTCATAATCTTTGACAACATCAGTGTTTAATGATTTATCTTCTTCCTTAACTTGCCCTTGAGGTTCAAAATCAGAGAGTTCTTGTGACACTTCACCTTGTGCTTTTACTGATTCTTGTTCCCATGAATGAGTCGCATTTAATTCATCCACATTCTTGTTTGGAATATCAACTTCTGGAACGTGAATATTTTCACTAGGTTCTGTTGGTGGAAGATTCTGCAATAAGGAATGAGAATTTGTAATCCTTGTTGATATGTTAGTATTTACTTTCATGATGTATTAAAGGTGTAATACAAATAAATAAAACTTTGAAATTTAAAAAAGTTAAAGGCATTCTTTTAACCTCTACTTTTGGAATTCCATCTTCATTGATGGCATCACTTTCTACCGATTTTTCTTCTTCCTTAACTTGGTCTTGAGGTTCAAGGTTCGAGACTTCTCGCAAATCTTCACCTTGCACTAATTTTGGGTCTTGTTCCAACAAAGGAGTTGCATTTAACTCGTATACATTCTTACCTTGGATTTCAGTTTCCATTTTTTTAAGCTTCTCATTCGGTTCTGCTGGTGAGAGATTCTGAAACATGTGATAATAATTTTATAAACTTTAGTTACACTATTATCATTGTTGATGTTGTAGGATTCACTTTCATCATGATGTATAAAGAACTTGATAGAAATGAGTAAAACTTTAGAATTGAAAAGGTTCAAAAATAAATTATTTTAACCTCTTTTGGAATTCCATCATCTTTGATAGCATCAATGTCTAGTGATTTCTCTTCTTCCTGAACTTGGTCTTGAGGTTCAAAATCAGAAACTTCTTGCAACACTTCACCTTGTGCTAGTACTGTTTCTTGTTCCAATGAATTTGTCTCATTTAACTCATCCAAATTCTTGTTTGGAACCTCAACTTCTGAAATGTGAATATTTTCATTGGGTTCTATTGGTGGGAGATTCTGCAATAAGGAATGAGAATTGTGAAACTTTTTTTATAAGATCGTCCTTGTTGATGTGTTAATCTTTACCTACATTATGCGTTAAGGGTGCAACACAAATAAATAAAACTTTGAAATCGAAAAAGTTCAAGGCATGATGACATCAATATCTACCAATTTCTCTTCTTCATAAACTTGATCTTGAGGTTCAAGGTTGGAGACTTCTGGCAACTCTTCACCTTGCACTAATTTTTCATCTTGTTTCAATGAAGGAGTTGCATTTAACTCATCTACATCCTTATCTTGGATCTCAACTTCTACGATTCCAATCTTCTCATTTGGTTCTGCTGGCGAGAGATTCTGCAACAGGAGATAAGAATTTTGTAAACCTTATTTGTATAATTGTCATTGTTGATGCTGTAGTATTCACTTTCATCATGTTATGTAAAGAACTTGATACAAATAAATAAAAATTTAGAATTCGAAATGTTAAAGGCATTTTTTTACCTCCTCTTTTGGAATCTCATCATCTTTGATAGCATAAATGTTTAGTGATTTCTCTTCTTCCTTAACTTGCCCTTGGGGTTCAAAATCAGAGACTTCTCGTGACACTTCACCTTGTGTTTGTTCTGTTTCTTGTTCCCATGGAGTCACATTTGACTCGTCCGCATTCTTGTTTGGAATCTCAACTTCTGAAATGTGAATATTTTCACTGGGTTCTTTTGGTGGCTGATTCTGCAACAAGGAATGAGAATTCATGAAATTTACTTCAATGATGCCTTAAGGGTGTAGTGCAAATAAATAGAATTTTGAAATTGGAAAAATTTAAAGGCATTGTTTTAACCTCTACTCTTGGAATTTCATCGTCTTTGATGGAATTACTGTTTACCAATTTCTCTTCTTCCTTTATTTGGTCTTGAGGTTCAAGGTTAGAGACTTCTCGCAACTCATCACCTTGCACTAGTTCTGTTTCTTGTTCCAATGAAGGAGTTGCATTTAACTCATCTATACTCTTATCTTGAATCTCAGCTTTTGCAGCTCCAATCTTCTTATTCAGTGCTGCTGGTGAGAGATTCTGCAACAAGAAATAAGAATTTTACAAACTTTAGTTATACAATTCTGACCATTGATATTATTGTATTCACTTTCATATTGATGTGTAAAAAACTTGATACTAATAAATAAAACTTTAGAATTCAAAAGGTTCAAGACTAAAGTTCTTTTTTAACCTCATCTTTTGGAATTCCATCATCTTTGATAACATCAATGTCTTGTAATTTCTCTTCTTCATTAACTTGTTCTTCAGGTTCAAAATCAGGGACTTCTTGCAACACTTCATCTTGTGCTAGTACCGTTTCTTGTTCCAATGAATGAATTGCATTTAACTCGTCTACATTCTTGTTCGGAATCTCAACTTCTGAAATGTGAATATTTTCACTGGGTTCTATTTGTGGGAGATTCTGAAACAAGGGATGAGAATTTGTGAAACTTTTGTGATGAGTTTGTCCTTGCTAATGTGTTAGTCTTTACTTCATGATCCATTGGTTAAATACAAATAAATAAAACTTTGAAACTGAAAAAAAAATTAGACAAGGTGGCATCAATGTCTACCAATTTCTCTTCTTCCTTGACTTGGTTTTGAGGTTCAAGTTTGGAGACTTCTTGCAACTCTTCACCTTGCACTAATTTTGTGTCTTGTTCCAATGGAGGAGTTGCATTTAATGCATCTACATTGTTATCTTCAATCTCAATTTCTCCAGTTCCAATCGGTTCTGCTGGTGGGAGATTCTGCATTAGAGATAAGAATTTAATAAACTTAGTTATACGATTGTCATTGTTGACGCTGTAATATTCACTTTCATCATGATGTTTAAAGTATTAATTCAAATAAGTAAAGCTTTAGAATTGAAAAGTTTCAAGACTAATGTTTTTTCTTTTAACCTCATTTCTTGGAATTCCATCATCTTTGACAGCATCAATGTTTACTGATTCCTCTTCTTCATTAACTTGCTCTTGAGATTCTAAATCAGAGACTTCTTGCAGCACTTCACCTTGTGCTAGTACCGTTTCTTGTTCTGATGAGTGAGTCATATTTAACTCATCTACATTCTTGTTTGGAAATTGAACTTCTGAAATTTGAATCTTTTCACTGGGTTCTGTTGGTGGGAGACTCTGCAACAAGGAATGACACTTTTGTGATAAGATTTTCCTTCTTGATGTTGTAGTATTTACTTTCATTATGCATAGAGAGTGCATTACAAATAAATATAACTTTGAAAGTGAAAAAATTTGAAGTGAAATAGTATATTAACCTCTACTTTTTGAATTCCATCATCTTTGATAGCATCACTGTCTATCAATTTCTCTTCCTCATTAATTTGGCTTTGAGGTTCAAGGTTAAAGATTTCTTCCAACTCTTCTTGTTGCACTATTTCTGCTTCTCTTTCAAATGAATGAGTTGCATTTAAGTTATCTACTTCCTTGTTTCGCTCAACTTTTACGGTTTCATTCTTCTCATTAGGTTCTGTTGGGGGGAGATTCTGCCACAAGGAAAGAAAATTTTGTAAATTGTAATGCAATTGTCATTGTTGATGTGTAAAAGACCTAATTGGCTAATACAGATAAATAAAACATTATAATTCAAAAAAGTTAAAGACTATTTTTTTTAACCTTCTCATTTGAAATCCCTTCATCTTTGATAGCATCAATGTCTATTGATTTCTCTTCTTCGTTAACTTGGTTTTGAGGTTCAAAGTTAGAGACTTCCCCCAATACTTCACCTTGTGCTAGTACCGTTTCTTGTTCCAATGTATGAGTAGCATTTAACTCATCTACACATTTGTTTGGAATTTTGACTTCTGAAATTTCAATCTTTTCTATGCTCTCTGTTGGTTGGAGATTCTACAAGAAGGGAAGAGAACTTGTGAAACTTCTATGATATGTTTTTCATTGTTTATATTGCAGTATTCTTATTCACAATGCATACATGGTGTAATACAAGTAAAAAAAATTGAATAAAAATGGGTTCTAGATAAATATTTGTTCAACCTATACCTTTGGAATTCCATCATCTTCTATAGCATCAGTGCCCACTAATTTTTCTGCTTCATTAACTTGGTTTTTTGGTTCAAAGAATGAGACTTCTGGTAACTCTTCATGTTGTAATAGTGTTGTTTCTGGTTTCAACGAATGAGTCACATTTAACTCATCGCCATTCTTGTTTTGGGCCTCAATTTTCTCTATTTGAATCTTCTCATTCAGTTCTGTTGACAGGAGATTCTGCGACAATAGAAGATAATTTGTGAAACTTTTTTGATACATTTGTCATTGTTGATATTGCAGTATTCATTTTAATGATATATAACAGGTGCAATGCAAATAAATTTAAAACTAATTTTTTTTAACCTCTTCTAGTGCAATTCCATCATCTTTTATAGCATCAATGTCTACTGATTTCTCTTTTTCAGCGCCTTGGTCTGGAGGTTCAAAGCCAGAGAATTCTTGCAACTCTGCACCTTTTACTAGTACTGTTCCTTGTTCCAATGAATGAGTTGCATTTAATTCATCTACATTCTTGTTTGGGATCTCTACCTCTTCAATTTCTATCTTCTCAGTTGGTTCTGTTGGTGGGAGATTCTACAAGAAGGAAAGAAAATTTGCAAAATATTAGTTATATAATTGTTATTGTTGATTCGGCAGTATTCATTTTCATAATGTGTAACGGACCTAAAACAAATAATAAAACTTTTGAATTGAAAAAAAGTTTCAAGATTAATTTGTTTAACCTCTTCTCTTGGAATTGCATCATCACTGCTAATATCAATGGCTATTGATTTCTCTTCTTTTTCCTTTTTGTGAAAGCATTCTTCATTATTTTCAGTGGATCTATCATCTTTGGCACATGTAATTGTTTCAGAGCAATCACTTGAAGCAGTTGCACTTGTCTCCTCAGAAGCCATTTCCAAAGATGTTTTTATCTTTTCATTCCCGAGTTCACCTTTGCTGTGTTCTGCAGCAGTTACTGCATCATTGATGATGTGTTCAGATGCTACAATGGTATGCCCATCATTGTCTTTGCTCTTCCCTGCTGATGCCTCTGTTGTAGCTGGCTCCTCTGCTACATTTTGCTTACCTTCCTCGTGTCTTACCTTCAAACTATCAAGCTTTTGCTCAGGAGTCATCTCATCCTTAACTTTTTCACCTTCTCTGCTATCAGCTTGAGCTGTTTTCTCAAGTATTTCAACATGGCTGCTTTCCTGTGGACTTCTGTCGACGACATCCTCTGACCAAGTTCCTATGACCGCTTTAGATATCTCTGTTTTGTCTACTTTCTGCCAACACATTTCTTCTGTCTGTGTGACAGAAGGAATATCTGCATGGTTCTTCTGGGTTTCATTCAGGAACAAGGTCACCTCTTCCATATTCTCATTCAAGTTGATTGTGTCTTGGCTTTCCTCTTTGCTTGCTATAATGGATGTGTCTTCTAGCTTGTCTCCTCCTACTTTAAGGCCAGCCTCTTGCATGCTTGAAACAGATGGATTGTCAAGTTTGTTCTCCACATTCTCTGTGATTGCAGAGTTTGCTTCTCTATCATTCTGAATGTCTATACTTGCTGCCAATATTGTGGAGGCTTGTTCATTTGCATCACCTCGGATGCCTCCTTTCTCACTTTCTATCTTTTCAATGGTGTTGGCCACATCAGGGCCCTTCTCCTCATCCAAGAAACTGGAGCAACTGTTTGCTTCCTTCTCTTCAACTCCACCGGAATTTTTTTGTTCATTGTTTTCATCAACAGATGAAATTTCAGTGCTGGACACTTTGTCTTTATTTTCAATTTTTAGACAAGCATTTGTGCTTGTTTCAACATTGGTGTCCAAGTTGTGGACTGTCTGTTCTGGGTTGTGAATCGAAGCTGCTCTATTCTGACCTGAGCTGGCCTCAAGTATCATTGCGTCTTTACCAGTGGTGAGTTCAGCATCCTTGTCTTCTTCATCGTTCTGTAAACCACTAGTTTTTTTTTCAATAATCTTGGGGTTTTCTTTGATTGAATAAGCTTTAATGTGGTCTGACATTTTCTCCTCTCTTGAAGTTTCCTCTTCTCCAACCTTGAGGCATTGTTCCCCAACTTTCTCCCTCTTTAAATGAATTCCTGTAGAATCTGAAATTTCATTGCTCCCTTTTTTGCTTATCTCTTCTGTCTCGCCCACATGTTCGTTCTCCTTACTCCCTGTCTCTTCTGCGGTCTTAGAATTTTCATGTTCCAGTATCTGTTTTTCATTCTCTTCCATTTCCTTCTCTGCTTGGTGTGGCATGTCATCGGCCTGACAAGTTTCTTGTTTTCTGCTGGTTTCTTCACCAGGAACTTTGGTGATTGAGGATGATTCGGAAAAACTTTCACCCACTGTCATGCCAGCATTGCCTTTAAAGCCACTATCCAAAGTTTCTACATTACTTGCTACTTCCATGTTTCCTGATTTTACAAAGTAATCAGCGGTTTCAGGAGTTTGGTTAAACTCTCCTGTGGTCAAGTATCTGTTAACTCCTTTTTCCTGCATAGAGAAAAATGTGTGCTTACAATTATAGAAAGAATGTATATATATATATATATATATATATATATATATACATATACCACCTTTGGCACTAACAAATAGTCACTGGCTTCATAAATAATTGATTAGTGTAAATTCATTGGAGAAAACAGAAATAATTCAATCATTAAGATTACATATACCACCTTTGGCACTAACAAATAGTCACTGGCTTCATAAATAATTGATTAGCATAAATTCATTGGAGAAAACAGAAATAATTCAATCATTAAGATTACTAGTAGAAAGCTTTGCGCATAACAGTGGTTCTCACGATATGGAGGGTGTAGCTAACCCTTGCATTACTATTGATGACATGAAAAAGATAAATGAATATCTAACTTGGAAATTTTGTGGATGTACTATAAAGAATATGCTTAAAATATTGTGTGCATGCATTTCAAGCATTTAGCGAAGCTGTCATGGAGTTGTGAGACATAAGGAAAAAGGTGGATTAAACATCAATTGATTATGAGGAAGAGACTTTAAATGGAAAAATGAGGACTCCAAAACATTACTATACATGCTGCTGGAAGGACATCTCCGAAAGCTAACCATTAAGATATCTGAAGATCTTTGTGATGCATTAATATTATAAATAAGATATTTATGTACGGAGCAGTTATAAACTTCCAAGTCATGATAGCATGAAATCATGAATATTTGGATGTTTGCTGGTCTAAATTTGCTTTAAATTCTAGCATACTTAGAAATTCCTCCATGGTTTGCAGCAATCAGGACTAATAAAGACATAAAAGCCGATCTGATCCACAGTAGCATTTGTAAGGTTTCTTAAAACTAAGACTAAAGATGCAAAGAATTTAGTACGAGTCCCTTTTGGTTTCTGTTCTCTTCCTTTTTGGAAGAGAGATATATAAAAGTTTCTGGGGCGGTAATAAGGCGAATAAAGGCTGGAAACTTTTCTTGCTTGTTGTATTGATAGAAAAGGGAAAAAAGATAATCTAAACTTCTCTGCTTGTACCCTAATTGCTACATTAATTATTGACTTCCTCACTGATCTTTCATTTCAAAGTTGTTTTGCTACTCTCATCTTTCAATGATCTTGTAAAACTGTTCTGCTTTCCTGAATGTTTCCGAGGATTCTAATGACAAGAATCTAATATTCTTTGCATATAATTATATACAGCAAAAGACAAAGTAAAAGGCATGCAGTAGAGGAAGAAGGCAATCTTACATACCAATAAAGATGCAGGCTCTGGAATATCAGCTTCTGTTGCCATTTCATGCAGGACTAGTTGGAACGTCTCGTGAGTCTTTATTTAAATTCTCAGAGGTAAACTTAAGATGTCTTTGTTATGCAGGGATCTCTAGTCCCTGTACTTACGAGATTTTTAAACTTTGAATGCGTGGATCATTAGGTACATGTAATAATCTGCTGATGGTTATATTACTAAAGTAGGCTAGTAAGTGACAAAATGACACTTGGTATATGCTAATGCATTGGTGAGTTGTCAAGATATGCAATGGTCCTACTGATTGACCAGTCACATGCTCTAGTAACCAATACAGCTTTAGTGAAATTGCACAGTTACATTCGATCAATTATTTTTAGACAAAAAATTTAAGATCTTTCCACCAACAGAAAGAAACTGCCATGCTTTTTAACAGTTTTCTTTTTGTCCGGGGGCTATATAAGTTGTCGTGTAGGGTTCTAACTCCTTTTTTGACTATAATTGATTTGAGATTATATACCCTTTTCAGCAGAGTTTTTATAATTCAAGGCAAGAGTCTCTTTTGTTCCTTACAGGAAGGCAGTGTATGCCCTCTCCTTTATATCAATGTGTTTGACCCTCTACTGTAAAACTGCATCCGAAGAATGAATTTGTTTTATTTGCAATATTTGCATCTACAGGAATAGTCTTAGTATGCAAAAGGGGTCAAATTTTACTGTGATCATTGTTCATGTTTCTATTTCATACTTGAATTTTACTTGCATCATGCATATCGAAATCAAATTGGAAGTGAGATTAAGCAAAAGGATTACTTTCCATATCAGAAGTGATGTTGAAGCAAGATCCTTTTTGTGTCTAGTTATTTCAGTGACTTTGATTTTAACAAGTCACTTGTATCAGTAAAATTGTTTTCTCCAATTATGTTTTGATTTGGTGGACGATATAATTCAAGATTAGCTTCAAATTAGTCTAAAAGCAATGAATTCTAAGAGGAAATTTTTCTACAATGTTAGTGGTTGTAATTAGTTACTCTTGTAGAGGTTAGATCCCACAATTATAACAAGTTCATCAATAATATTTTAAAGTAACTATAAAGGCTAATTCTCATCTAAACAAAGCATGAAGGAATCTTTTGCAGGTATAAAACATCAAAATCATAGTTGGCTATCATGGAGGGTCCCACCATTAGGTGTTCCAAAATCCAACCTCTCCTTTTTGTATGAACTTTCAATGTAAGCATTGGTTAATGAAAATTGAAGTTAAAATATGATAATTGCAATTATACTGTTGATTGATTAATGATGTCAGATGTGTAGTTAGTTATTATATTATTTTTAAGGTCATAACCTTATTACTATATATGTTGTCAACTAATCAAATTGCATCCACATATCTATTTTGTGCCCTTGGGATTATATTATTTGGTTCATTACAAGTTGTTTAGCTTAGTTAAAAGTAAAAGGAAAAGAAAATAACATCAAAACGGGAAAAACAAAGAATGAAAGTTAACTTTTATCTCTTTTAAAAACTTTCAGATTATAATATTGTAGCTTGATGATCGAGTGTCTGTCTTGAGTTAATTCTTAGTAGTATTTTTTTTAACTAAATATTTGATAGACTGTAATGTAAATTTAAACTTACTCATGGATCAGACTTAATTTTGAAAATTGTCAAATTTTTCAAAGATTATAATTTTTTTTTTTTTTTTAACAAATTAAGGTTGGAGCCCACGAACAGGTTCAAATGCAATAAAATGAATTTCAAGTGTAATTAAGTTGAATTTAGCATGAAACATGAAAGCATAAAATGGAGGCTTATAGAAAATTCTTGCATGTGTTATTGCTGATGTGGATTGTGGTCATGGCACAACAAGATGATGTGGATGGTGAGCCATGGACAGCCAAGTCGGCTAATTGATGATGTAATTAACCATAGTGATCCTAATGACCATATCCACCGTCCATGTGGCAAAAGTCTGAAAATGTGGGCAGAATTAGAACGCTTTCTGCATCCAATTAGATGGTTTTTTGTGTTTATAATAATAATAATAATAATAAGGATTAATTATGATTTATCCTTATAGAATAATTTAATATATTAATTTTTTCATGATCTTTCAAAAATATAATAACTCTTTTCTGATAAATATCACGATATATTGTTAGATCATTTTGAGATTGAGGAGCTGTGTATTTTTACACAATAGTCTTTCATGTGTCTAATTTTAGCTACTTAAAAAATTTTATAAAATTTTTAAAAAATTATATTTTGATAGTGTTTGATGTAATAAATTTATTGATATATTTTTTATGCTAAACAAAAATCATTTAGACAGCTAAAAATATATTATAAATGCGTTAAATTTATACCGTTAAATATAATATAAAAAATTTATAATGCATTTTTTTATATCCAAATAATTTTTGTTTAGTGTAAAAAATACATCAATAGATTCATTACATCAAACACTATCAAAATATAATTTTTTAAAAAATTTTTAAGTAGCTAAAATGGGACACATGAGGGACTACTGTGTAAAAATATACAGCAACCCCCTCAACCAATCATTTTGTTCAATTTTATTGTTAGTCAATCATAAAATACTCAACAAAAACAGTAAAAATATATAAATGTTCTTGCTCTGTATTTTTAATTAATTACCTCTTATTTTTACTTAAAAATTTTTTTTTTAGGGTTCAAAAATGTATTTTTATATTTTTTGAGAACTTTAAAAATAAAATAAATAAAAATATTTCTAAAAATATTTTTTATTTTATTTTTTAAAAGATAAAAAAATATTTTTTAAAAAAATATTTTTATTTTTTATTTTTAAATTTATCAAATATATGAAAATGAATTTTTTATTTGTATTAAAAAATTTAAGAAGAAATAATTTAATTTCTTCTTAAATTATTTTTTTTTTAAATAAAAAATAAAAATATTTTTAAAAAAATATTTTTGTTTATTTTTTATTTTTAAATTTATCAAAAAAATATGAAAATGAATTTTTTTAATCCTAAAAAATAGTTTTTAAAATAAAAATAAAATATAATTAATTAAAAATAAAATATAATGATATTTTTATCTTTTTATTATTTTTGTTGATAATTTTAGGATTAATTAACAACAAAATTGAATGAAAAATTGGATGAAAGTAGTACTAATATAACAGAACATTTGTCAAGAGAGAGTTAGTATATTTTTAAAAATCAGAGAGTTTTAGTGTATTGAGTTATTTTATAGGGAGAAATAGTAATTAATCCTAATACCCTAATAATAATTACTATTAATATTATTACTATATTATTATGAGCGATTAGCAATTTATTATTAAATTGAAATTTTATTAAAATAAGAACTGCTAAAAAAATATGTTTAGCAGTTTAAAAATGATTGTTAAACACTTAAAATTATATTTTATTATAATAAAATATTATGCTTTGTAATAAAATGTGATTTTGAATCATTAAATTGAGATAATAAAAAAAATAGTCATTATTAGTAATAATATTGGTATTAGTATTATTCTTGATCCAATATATGCTTAAGTGTAAAGTTGCATGAGATGCCAAGAAAACAAATCCTAATCAAACCGACCAAACAAGAAAGAATTGTCTTTATTGGCCGTCCATGCAAAGATTATTCATACCAATTCTTATTGATTTTGCTTTTTGTTCACAAAGTTAATAAAATTGATTAAAAAATTTCAATATTTATTTTTACTTTGGCGGCAGAATATGCAAGTGCCTTTGCCTTTTTTTAGTAGATCAATGGCCAGAATCGGCATCCACCATGTCTTGTACTATGATTAGAATTTTGAAATTAAAAGAAAAAAAAAAACAAATAAATCAAATCAAATCTTGTCTTGGCATAAAATGACTTCAAATTTTCACCTCACAAAAAATTGTATGGGTAAACTTCCCTTTCTCAATCATGTGTATTTAAATAGATTTTGAACTTCTGATATTACCATCACTAATGCTTATAATTTTTGGCCATTACAATAGTAACCTAAGTCAATAATTGAATGTTTGTTTTGTAATAAGTAAAGTTTTTTCCCTTTATTTATCAGTAAAATAATATCACTTTCATATATCATATTAAATTTATCTTTTTAAATTTAATTTTTAAAATCAGATTATAAATAAAAATCTCTGAGGAAAATTTTTTAAACGAGAAAAAATTTTCATTTATAATCTGATTTCAAGAATTAAACCTTAGTATTGGCTTAAAAAAATTTATATATGCAGAAAAAAAATTTATTATTTTGAATGTTTTGAATTAGTTTCAAAGATAGATGGTTTTTTTTATCTTTAAAACCATATTATGAATGGTTTTATTGATTTTTTTATTATAATATTTAAGATGTTGTTTCATAAAAAGAAAAACTGTTATAATCATAACTATCTCAAGTAGAACTTAATCATGGAATGGAAAGTTAATTTAACAAACATTAAGAGACTAATTGCTTTACTTAAAGAATATATTGTCTCATTTGAAGTGCTAAGAATGCCAATTAAGTGATTTGATACATAACCCAGAAGGCAAAAGTGTCTGGACAAAATTTTGTATTAAAGTAATTAAATAAATAGCTTGCTAAAATCAATAATAAACATTCTTTGACTTGGTAATTTAGGTTTCACCATTAATGGTCATCTAAAATAGCTAAGCTTTGATGTTATATTTTTGTAATTTAGATTTTTTATTTTATTTAATATTTTATTTTTTTATCTCATATATTTTATTATGTGTCATATAATTTTATTTTAAATTATTTTAAAAATTAATATTTTTTTATAAATAATATGGTACATAAAAAAAATATATAAAATAAAAAATAAAATATTAAATAAGATGATGATCTGAACTTATATTTCTTTTATCTCTTTAATTCTTGCTTGGAGTCACTATCATTACAACTCATAAAAACCCACATTCCCTAAAATGGAATTAGATAAAAAGGACAATAACACCACCAATGGGGTCCTATCTGATATGAACTGAGCTTATCTTGTTCTCTATCATATTCATATGCACCTCCCCTCCCTTGTCATGATAAAGAGCAATAGATTATAATTTAAATCTCTCTCCCAATACTTAAAAAATAAATAAATAGATATGAACCCTAATCTACAATAAATAGTGTTAGATATTATGAGTGGGTATGATTAAATTGTCATAATGATTAAATATTTATATTATTTTTTTATAAAATATTATTGACATATTAATTTATGATTATAAAAAAAAAAAATTATTCATGGTTTTTAATTATATTTTTAAATATTCTTTTTTTGAAATTGAGATTTATGATCCATCCACAAATAAGTTTATTATTCCTTAATTTTCAAATATATCTTAAAAGAAATACAATTGTTATGATGCTATGATTTTTATTTGATATTATGGTTAAACTTATTGAAAATATTTAAGGATTTGATAATCAATTCGAACTCGAATGGAATTGAAGAAATTCAAGTCTGAATCTAATTCAAATGGAGTAAAATCGAATTTAATTTAAAATTGAAATGAGTAATAGAGGATTTTATTTATTTTTTAATTGAAGTTAAATCCAATGAATTAATCTAAATGATTTGAAAAAGGAAAAAAAAAATCAGTTAATTTTGGTTGAAACTCAATATAAATTAGCCTAATCTTGATTAAAATATAGTTTTGATCAAAACTCAATCCAGATTAGTCAAATCTTGATGGAGTTATCAAGATTCAATCTTAATTCACTTAATTCTAACGTAAGATATTCTACATTTATAGAACAAATCATATCAATCATTTTGGTCAGCACTATACAATATTGAACAGTAGGTGCTTTGGATTTGTAGACCGTCCAAAATGATCAAGCAAGAAAATAATAATAATAATAATAAGGCATGGGTTAGGCTGAATTATTGGGGTCCATGTTATAATAGGGACCCATAGAAAAAGGACAAGCATGTGAATGGTCATAACAGTAAGTCACAAAACCACAAGTCACAACCTATGTGGAACCATGTCATGTCTGATATCAAACAAACTTGCCATTGGGTGGTTTAAAGTTTAAAGATGGCTAACCAATTGCTAGTTGTAGCCGCCCATTGGGTCCACCTTAGATCTTTTTTACTGTTACCATGGTCATCTGGTGGGGGCTTTTCCATTTAATTAAAAGCTTCTTCCTATAATAAGTTGTTTTGTTCATGGAGTTTTCTCCAGAGGGAATGTTGCCTTTTTCATTCCATTCCCTTTGCTTTTACCAAAATTTCAATTTAATTATCTTACCTTGCAACATTCAAAGGCTTATAATTATACCAAGAATTTAAATGCTCAAAACCTTAGGTCATTAATACATGGGGATAGAGGGGTCAGTTGACGTGAATTTATCATAAATTTATTTTATTTTGATTCGATTTAATTTAATTTTTTATAATTTTAATTCAATTATTTTAATATTTTAATTTTTTTTTTTAATTTAAATTAAATTGACCAAGTATTCGCCCTTATTTATAAATCAAAAACGAAATAATGTGATAGTTTAAATTTAATATAAAAGAAATCTTAATAATTTATAATAAAAAAAATTATCTGATTCATTTAAATATTATTTTTATACAAAAAAAAATTTTGACCAGTTAAAAGAATTAATTTTTTAACTTCTTGACTGCTACAAATTGAATATTTATTCTCAAGAGGCATCAAGTTTAAGATGAAAGTTAAAAAAAAAAGAATAGAAGAAAGACTCTTTAGAACCTTCTTTAGTGGATTTGTGGAGATGAATGCTGAGGATACTGTTTAGGAATTTAATATTGAATACTTGAAGTAGGTTTTGTGGCCATAACGGGCTCAACGTGTCAGAGGCCCAATCGCATTTCTTTACACAAGGCTTTTAGCATATGGCCATGTAAAACATGTTCAACCTTGCCGGCAGGGTAATTGATTTAAATGCTAAACTTTTAACAGTATATTTTACTTTAAAATTCATAAAATGCTAAAAACAAGAAATATATTTTGGCTAACATCAACATCTTCCCAAAATTATACTTTTCAAGTACCCACAAAAATAAAGCAGTGAAAATTATTTTGCATAATTACTACAGTAAATTTTTATTTTTATCTCTTGATTACGATAAAATATAAAATGAAATCGAATCAATAATTTCAATTTTTAAAAATTATCGACTAATTTTGTAGTTTAAAAATAAACTAGGCTTATAAATAATCGATTCAATTTTAACTTTCTCTAAACATGATATAAAAATGAAACCAATAATTTTAATTTTTAAAAATAAAATTATTGTATTTCATAATTTAGAATTGGAATTGCGCGATTTCTTCAATTTTATTTATTTATTTTTTTAATTTTAGAAAAACACTAAGTGTGGAATTTCTTTGAAGAGGCTTTGAAATTTGAATGACCTTTCTTTTAACGCGAATACTTCCCAAAAACGGCAACGCTTGTAGATTTTCATTTTCATATATTCGAAAGCGACGCCGTTTCATTTTGATGAAGAAAATCATATGCCGGTGATTGTGCTCTGACTTGCATATCATCACTCCCCAGAAAATAATAATGCAAGCAAGGGCGAAATCGTAACTTAGCTCCAAAAAAAAACAATTAACGCGGGAATAAGAGCCGTTGCTAACTAAACCCTCGAAATTTTTGGCGCCAAAAAATACTTTTTCACTCGTTTTTCTGCTGCCCGTAAGAATCCCGGGCAGCCGCCCCCTCTTCCCCTTCTTTGCTTTTTTGGTCCAAAATCAAATATATATATAAATATATTATAAATCTCTATTTTCTCATTCAATCTCTTTCTTACATAATTTTCCCTCAAAATCTCTCCTTTTCAAAGCCCTATTTTCTCTCTCTTATTTACCTCCCTCACCAACAAAAAATTTAGTATCCAAAGACCCTTTTCTCTTATTCCTTCTCTCTCTTACACACTTGTTTTCTTGATTTTGTTCTGATTCTTGAATAAAATCCCTTATCTTTCCTTTCATTCTTGTTTTGCTCTGTTCTCGCTCTATTGTTTTGCTTTCCCCCTATCTTGGGTTTGCTTCTTTTTCTTGATTTTGTTCTGATTCTTGATTCAATTCCTGTCTTCTTTTTTTTCACTCTTGTGTTGTTTGCTCTGTTTTTTGCTCTTCCCCTTTCTTGGGTTTGCTTCATTCTCTTTATCTTATTCTGATTCTTAATTCATATCCCTTCTCTTCTTTCATTCTTGCTTTGTTTTTTGCTCTTTCCTTTCTTGGGTTTGCTTCATATTCTTATCTTTTATTTTCTTCCCTTTTGATTAAACATGGGGTTTTCAAAGATGACGCAAGTAGATTCAGGTTTAGACACTGAAAACAAGAAATGGGTAATTGCAGGAATTGCTATTAGAACCTCACTGAAGCCCATAAGCACAAAACCAAGAGGGAAAGATATTGATGAAGTTGAAGGTGAAGAAGAGTGTTCTACAACTCCAACTGCAAAAGAGGCAAGAATACCGGAAAGATTACCATGCCCGCCGGCTCCAAGAAAACGGCGGCCGGCTTCAAGGTGTAACTATAATGGTGTTAGGGAGTTCTTTACTCCTCCTGATTTGGAATCAGTTTTTAAATGCTATGTTGAGAAAGCAAATTGAGGACTAACACTAGTAGTTTGGCCTGAAGAAAAAAAGAAGAGTTGAGATAATTAGAAATTAAAGATTTTGTAGTGTTTTTTTTTATTATTATTTCTCTCTCTCTTTTTTAATTATTATATTATTAGCTTTATCTTTTTATGTTTCTGGTAGTGATTATTAGGAGCTGAAGTTGTACAAAGATATGATGTTTTATGAAATGACTAGTGTAGTTTTGTTTAGGTTTTTTTGGTTAATTGAGAAGTTTCTATATCTTTTTTCTTCCAAGTTTCTTACTTTAGAAGATAATATTCTTAATTTTCACTTATTATTGCTTGTATTAGAAATGGAATTGCGTTTGTTTTTTTGTACTAGTTGATTTCACTATTGACCCTTGAAGATTTTACACTAATTACTATACTTTTTTTGTATTAATTAATTAATATTATTATTACCAAGGCAAGCTTGATTATTAGCAACTTAAGTAAATTTTTGTGGGTTTGTCACATGTAGTGTTTTAACTTTTTAAATTAAGAATTGGTTAAGTGGACAATGGAAGAGTACCTTCATTTATGTTCTGCTTATTCTCTGCTCTGCTAATCATTCATCAAAACACTTTGGTCATTCAATAATTAGTTTTGCAGGGATATTTTCAGCCAAAGATTCTTAGTGTTCACATAGGCAACTATATTTTCCACCTTCACCATTAGTTAATGACTTCATGGACTTTAGTTTTTTTTTCTAATTACTGTAATATCCTTATAAATTAATAACGTTATATTAATAAATTTTATTAATTAAAAAATATATTAATTAATCGATAAATTAATAATTTATTAATTTAAAAAGAATACTTATAATTTAATTAATTAAAAAATTATTATATTTTATTAATTTTGTAATTAATTTAACATGAGTTGAATGAATTAAAAAAAATGTGATAAATTGAATATAAATTAATTAAAATAAAACAAAAAAAATATGTTATCAATTGGATATGAATTAAATAAATTTTAGATTTAATAAGAAAAATTAAAAATAAAATCAAATTAAATTTAAATTTTAAGAAAAAATAAATAACAATAAATCCATATTTTAATAAATTATCATAATCTATTATATAAATAATATTAACAAATTATTAATTATAATATGAATCGAATCACATAATTATGCATAAATTTTTAAAAAATATATTATCTTATTAGTTTAGTCTATTGATCCAAATCGATACCGTAAAAAATTATTATTTAATAAAAATTATTAATTTATCGAATATTAATTTATAGAGGATTCACTATAGTTATAATTAGAATAAAAAAATCGTAATCTCGTAGAAATTATTATTATTATTATTTTTGAATATAGGAATGAAAAATCAATATTAAATTTATTACTTAAAAAATATATATTTATTATTAAACTAATTTTAGATGTGCTAGTTTTGGAAATAATTTCAGTACTTTAAATTAAAAAATCTTCAATTGATAATAATATCTTTCTTGCATAATTGAAATTTAAAAAAAAATACCGTTAGTTGAGCTATTAATCGATATCTCAACAAAAAATATGTCCAGGATTTTAATACTCATTGAAAATGTCAGTAAATTTTGTTTTGGGTTTGTCCATATTTATATTGATAGAATTCATATTACAAGCAGTAGTTGCAAATGATAAATACAAAGGAATAAATGATAAATACAATGAAATAGAATAAGTAAATCTAGAAAAATATTACTCATCTCTTCTACTATTATTTCATCACCAACTAAAAGTAAATGATAAATTAACATTAAATAGATATTTAATCAACAATTATATAAAATAGAGATTGAATGAGCGTTAATTACGAAATACGAATAAAAATTAATTTTATACTCTTTACGGACATCTTATGAATTTTAAAATGTATATATATAGACATTTCATGACCTACTACAAGTAAATGACATATAATCATTAGTCTACTTAAAAAAAAAAAAAACATACACACGTGTATAGTGTATATTAGTCACAATAGTATGTGAGAAAAATAAATCATCAAAGAAAGTAGGCAAAAGTTTTTCCAAGAAATTTAAAAAAGTAAAATCTTTTTCATGGCTAAAGATGCTGCACGGATGCTTCTCCATTTGTTGACTAGGACCTCTGTCTTAACCCTTGAGAGAGTCCCCAAGTACTTATATATCCTCTGCCAATCTCTTCTTTAATCTTCCTCTTTGCCCCACTTATATGAATCATGACCCACTTGCTCATCCCCAACTCCAAGCCAAGTTCCTAGTAGTAGTGCTTTCTCCGATTATAAAATGACAAACACATATAAAATTTGATAGGCTAGAATCCTATGTGGGGTTTTGAAGGATTGTTTGGTTTTACTTTCAATCCTACTTGATGATAAGGACACTTATACCTAAATTTGGTGTGTTTGATATGCTAAAATAGTAAATTTGGTGTGTTTGTGGTTGAGAATTGAGGCATGTTTATCATTTACCAAACAACTCAGCTTTTGTTTTTTTTCTTCTTTTATTTTTTTAACATCATGATATCAAGTTTAACCCAATTGGCAAGTCAATTTTCTTTTCATTATATTGATAAGAATTTTAATTCTAGGATTATACCTTACTAAAAAAAAAAATTATTTTCTCGCGAATATATTAATTTTGGCATATGGACAATTAATAAAAATTTAATATACATAATGAAATTAATTAATGATTTAATTTTTTTTATCGACTTGATTTCGATTGAAATTTAAATTTAAAATATTTATTAAGTTAAAGCTGGTTGGTATCTGCCATATAATTTACTGAGAATAAAAAAAACATTTTTAGAAAAAAAAAATGGGGCAGACAAGATTTTGTGTCGCATGATGAGAGGATTTGTTTTAGAAGGTGACAATGGGGGGAGTTTACCTAATCTGAAGTTTATCTTTTGCATATTTTAAAAACAGGCAAAGGTTTTTAGGGATTAGGACACTTTAAGAAAGCATATAGTAAAGTTGTACTAAAAATTAAGGTCTTTACTTTGTCCGATTCTGGTGTCATTTTATTTATTTTCGATTTCTTAAGCTAAACAGTTTTCACTATATATAAAGGTTCAGTTGATCCCACATAAGCATATAGTCCTAGTCTTTTGTTAATGTCACAGCCTGGGGAGCAAAATTTTGTCAAACAATTTATGTTTTTAACAGATTTTCAAAAGAAGTTTATAAATAACCAATGAGTCAATAAGGACGGAATTCGAAAATTTTTTTAAGAGTTATAATAAAATTAGTAAAAAATTTTAGTTTTATAAATTATATATAATTTTTTTAAATGGATTAATTAAAAAATTTATACATATAAGATGAAAATTATCTCTAACCTCCTCTAGTTTCGTCAATAATAATTAATGATATTAAAATGATTTTATAATTCGAGTTTGAGCCCTAATTAAAGTTAATTTAAGAAAAAAATGTAATCCCTAATTTTTTTTTTTTTTTATAAATACATCAAACCAAATACAATCTAATTTAAGTGGACATTATCTAAATAAATTTGCAATGTAAAATAAAATCATAAATAAATTTTGATCTCAGAATCTCAACCTTATCAATTGGCCTAAAGTATTATTGGTAAATCCTAATCCTAATGTACCATAGGAGGGGATATAATATTAGTTTCTCCATAATTAAAGGCTTGTTTTACTAAATAACCCATAATTTCATGTCATATAAGATTAATTAATTGGCAAGTAGTTATTTAATCCCAGTTATCATCTACACATTATAGAACTAAGTGCTTGGAGCTTAGCTATGATCCAGGAAAATATGGCTGTCATTATATTTGATTATTATCTATTATCATTCTAGGATTAGTGATTATAAAAAACTAATAGATAATCCTTCTAAATATTAATATGAAAATCAATTACTAAATTCAAATAATTATTTACTTAAAAATTAAATATATTATTATTTATATAAATTATCATATCAGTAATATATTATGGTATTTATAGTATTAAAAAATTTTAAATAAATTTATTTCGACTGAAATTATAATTATTACACTTTAATCAGAATATACATTAATAATATTAAATAGTTTTATAACTCTCATTAAAATTACATAACTTTAAAAGACGTGAGAAAACAATATTTTTTAGAAGGAAATGACATTGCCCATTGAATGAACACACAAATTGACCAAAGTTAGATTTCTATATATGTAGGTGAGTGAATTGACTTCTTCTTGTCCCAATCAAATCCTTCCAATCAAGTTTTTAATGGGTAAAACTAACTTAATTGATTTGCTTGTCCAGTGGGGACCCAACAAATGGATCATCAAATGGATAAAAAGACAATAACAAAGCTACAGTTTTCATCCTTTATCTTTGAGTTTTTATCCGTTGCCGACTGCCTAAATATATTTGATTGATTCATGCATTAAAAGAATAAGATTCTATATACTAAATTATTAGTTTTTTTTTTTAATAAAAAAATTATATTCGATGTATATATCAGTATATGAAGTATTAAATTAATACAATTCAATACGAATAATCGATTAAAAAAATTTGAAAATTAAAATTGCGATTATAAGTATAGAAAATAAGTCAAATATTCTCAATTCATAAAATAAAAGTTAAAACTTATGTCAAGCTAATTTTATAATATGTTAGATTAGATTTATTTAAAATTTTATTTTTAAAATATGTCGTTGGCTGAATTAAGTCAATTTTTTAAATTTAAGATTTCGTGTGGTAAAATTATTTTTATAAGAGTCGTGATATTAGAAATTAGTGTTAAACGAAATAAATTTTTTTTTATGAGAAATCACATTTTATTTTTAATAGATCTCACACCTAACTGTTAAGAAGATTACTCGAATTTGATATTTCTCTATAAAATTTAATCCGTTTAATTATTGATAATTGTTAACTGTTAGATAATTATTAGATACTTAAGCAGTTATTTTTTTTTTTAAAAGCTTTAATTTTAAGTTTTTTTAGAAAGTTTTTACTTATTTAAATAAATAAAAATTAAATTATTCTTTAAAATAATATTTAAATAAAAAAGTATATATTAATATTTAATTTTAATAATTATTAAATATATTAACAACTAACTATTATTAATAATTTTATTAAATATTAATAATAATTAATTATTAAATAATAATTATTAATTAATAATTATTAATAATAATAATTATAAACAGCTAAATCAAATGTTATCAAGTGAGACGGAGTTGTATTTTCCCTTAAGTTATGCCATAAGTGGTTTAGTCAAATTTTTGTATGTAAATATTACGTATTTGCTGATGCATTAGCCTTGAACTTTGGAAATTACACAAAACGAAGTGAAGCATAATTGTTCCATAAAATCATGTGATTGCATGTAAAACAAGATTATAATTATTAATTTATTATATATATATTTAGCATTATACTTGCCAAAGTATCATATAGTACATATTTTAACCTAATACTGTTTAAACAAATGCACAGCATTATTGTTCCATGGCTTATAGCCTAATTAACAAGATTAATAACTAGCAAGTTGATGTGGATATAGATAAGCAATCTCTCTTTCCATCATTTCAAGGAGCCAATTACTACTTTGCTGGCAGTGTAACATATTATTATTTATGCTTAATTTAATTATATAAACGAAGTTGCTTGGCATTTGCTTAAAAAAAAAAAGGAATAGCTAGTTGATAACACTGCAACAAATTGTATGATTTACCCATAATTAAAAGATTACAAATTTAATCCCAAAAATTTACTCAGTTATTAATTATCTTCTCAAGAAACAGTAAGTGAATTTATTTCTTATTTTATTAATCGAGATTTGATTGTTAAAATTATATTATAAATGACAATTTCTCATCATAAATTTAGAAAAAAATATATTTTTAATTAAATTAAGAAAATAAATTTAATATAATACATGAAAATTATAACGTTACCACTTTATTAATACTAAACTCATAAAATTAAAAATAAAATTTAATGTTAATAAAAATATTTAGCAGCAATATTACATGATATATGAAACTCTCATGACAAAAAAAAAATTTAATAATATTATTATAAATATTTTGTTGGGTTTATTAAATAATCCTATTTTATTTTCTAATATAAATCCTAATAGGTAAATGACCTTTATAGTGGGCCTAATGGGCAAGAGCCCATTAACTGGTTCAACCCTAGTGTAAACCTATATATATGCTAGCTGGGGGCAGCATGCTAGGTATTCCAAAGTAGATACCTAGGGTGTAATGCTTCAAGATTGTTATAGTTATTAGGTCAAGCAATGTATGCGTAACAAAAAATAACTTTTTTGTTCTCCGCAGAATTGCAACATTGATTTGCTGGAATCAATTGCAATTTTCAGTTGTTTTGTTTGAACTCAATTGCTGGACTCAGTTGGGTTGCTTGACTCAATTGTTTTTGGTGAACACAACTGACTGACTCGCTAACTGACTCACTAGACTCACTGCTTGATTCATTGCCAATCGGTTTGACTCGTTTTCTGACTCAGTTCCTAAACTCACGGTGAACCAGAATTCGGTGAAGCAATCACCGTGGACGGAAGGCAAAGCACAGTCGAAGCAGATCCATCTGCTGAAACCAGAAACTCATGAATTGAGGAATTGCTGGACTTAGTTGCTGGGTTGATTCGGCTTGCTCCATCAAAGAAAAGTCCAGATCGAATTGCAAGAACATCAAGCAGCAGAGCACAGAGCAAGTTTCAGATTACCGATTTGCAACTCTAAACATAGAGCAGTCAACGCAATCAGAGAGACGAGCAGGTTTCGGTCGAACTCGAGCTGAGA